>JBAMYA010000012.1:5131367-5150703 GCA_037176975.1 Arrhamphus sclerolepis | reverse complement strand
ATATATACTCAGATGCCATCTTCATCTTAATTTCTAATCCATTTACCCACATTGAGCATTAAACTGAGAATAAAGTTTCATAAGAGTGAAGGCCCTACAGTGAAATTTCCTTCTCAATGGATCTATGTGAGGGCAGTAATAGCTTTCTTTGTTCCCTCATTTTATGTATTCTAATTGTGCAATATGGTAAATTTTTCTGCTTTAGACAGGCCACAATTATGATGAAGTGAATTATATAAAATGTTTTTATACAGTATCTAGTCTCTACTACAAGTTTAGACTGAGCTTTATTCTCAAAAATTTGAAGTGATGTTGGTAAATGTGATGTCCATTTACATAGAACTCTTGAATTTCTGCCTGTATAATGATATATGTCACGTTGTCATTTTGTATTTGGCACTGAAGAGAAGCCATTACATTGCAGTGCTTGTCATGCTACCCATCTACCATTATGCAAGTTTAATGAGAAGCTTACCACCAGTTAATGGACTGCATGCTGTGTCTGAGCAATTATTTTAAAGTGAATGACAGATGCATAATAGACCAAATTTTGTCAAGAGATTTTTCTGAAAAATGAGAGACATATAATCAGAGAAATGTAGACATTTCATTCTTGTAAGAGGGCTTATAGGGTAGAGCCATAAAAGCAATTTACAAAAGAACTCTGACAAGGTGGACTTTGGAAATTTGTACCTTGTAAACGATGCTTCTAAAGCATTTGCGTGTACCTCTGTGTTTTCTCTTTTCAGATTTAATCATATATTGTTGCTGCAGGATTTAGCCAGGCATTATTTTAAACCTCCATGTAACAATAGGGTGCAACAGAGCTTGTTTTTTTCACCTTGTTCAAAGACCTTTTTGTGAACGTGGCCTTACGTCACCATTCTCAGTTAAACAAGATTGTCTATAAATGTGAGTTAGTTTGTAGACTTCAGTAGTGTCATACAGATATAAAAATACACAATGCTACTGAGGGCAGCTGCATCATTATGTGCAGGATATCTTTCATGATTGTATTGATGGTTATCATTGTTTTAGACTAGAAATTAGTTCTTAAAGCCCTTCAAACAGGAGGGCCTGGGGGGAAACAGGAACCAATGTCTGCCATCCCTATGATTATCTTATTCAAAAAAAAAAGAGATGAATCACTCCCATGGGGATATAGATTGCAACTCTAGAGGTCAAGACAATCAAAACTCCTCTGTTTGGATTGTGACAGTACAGATATCAAACAAAACATAAGAACAAGGGGGATGTCTGTGCCTAGGCTAAATGTCACAATACTGGAGTGTCTGTTTATGCAACTTTAACTGATTTCTGTTACTTTGAAATCCATCCACCCTCTGAGAGAGTTTTTACAACTCTTAGTCATTATGGTGTTCTGCATAAAGCTTACTTCACCAAGTTAACAAAAAGATTAATTCAAGATTGCAATTCATGTTTTGCTACATGCAATCAATCATCTCCTGTGCCAACCTGCATTATCAGCTTGTGGGATAGGCAAAGAATTACAGTTTCTCTTAAAGGTTATAAGGATCCAACATATTTTCATAATACAGTATCATGTAGATCAGTGGTTGGCAACTGGCAGCCCATGGGCTAAAATTGGTCCACCACCAATAATACCTGGCTCATCAGATGACTAATAAAAGTAAAATGATAAAAAAAAAAAAAAAAGAATATATACATACATATGCTATCACAAAAAACAAAACTTCCCACAGATTTCAGAACATTTATTCAAAAGTTGTGAACTGATAAAATTTGATAAAATAAAATAAAGCAGCATCTGCTTGACTTTGGATGCACATTGGTTTTCGAGGTAGGAATTTCATTGGCACGTGTGCTCTGAGAAAAAGGAGGAAAAAAGAAAAGTCGCTGTCTGTGTGCCACTGCAACAGACAGCGAAAAATCAGTTTCATTGAATGAAAGTAAATAACAAACTTGGCTCAAAGATAAAATAAATAAAAGCAGAAATTTCTTCTTGACTTTCGACCCATACTGGATTGAGGTGGGAAATTGGGACGTATGTTCTGCGTTTCTGAAATTACAGAGCAAAAAAAAGCAAGAAGGAAATTAATGTTTCAATAAAATCAAGTAAAAATATGACTATTAAAAACTTAAAAGGCTTAATGGGAAAGCTGGCATCTCCCTTCAGTCACAATCTTTTGGATGTCTGGTGAAATGGATGTCATTTTAATCTGCAAGGAGTTCTCCAGATTTTTGGGCGGTTCTTCCCATGCATCTTAATGGCGTTCATTAAAGAAAAGCTCAACTCACAAGTATAGGTAGAGGGAAACATTGTCAGCACATAAAAAGTGAGTTTCTTAATCCACCTGTACTCCTCTGAGCATGAGATCCAAAAATCATCTACGGATTGCGCACTGAGCGCATCCCTATGGAAGAGTAGTAGGGCCACTGAAGAAAAGACCAAAGTTAGTTGATGTCCCCTGATGTAAATGTTTAAATAGTAGGTCTATCTGGCAAGCACTTTTCAGAAATGGGCAGTATTCAATTCAATTTTATTTAATAAAAATAAAAATTTAAATGTGTACTTGGAAAGAAAAAGGATTAAAAACAAAGAATAGTAAAAAAAAACAAAAACAGTGCAGTAATATCTGACTAAAGAAAGGCACAGAAAAACAGTAGAGTTTTCAGTTTAACTTTAAATGTGTCCAGAGTTGGAGAACATTTAAAATCAACAGTAAGTTTATTCCGTCTATGTTCAGCATAGTAGCTAAATTCATTTTCACCCCGTCTGGTCCTAACTGGAGGCTAAAAGAGCATTACAGTAGTCTGCTAGAGACAAAGGCATGAATGAGCTTCTCTAAATCAGCTCTGGACACTACAGGTGGTAAAAAGCTGTCTTGATGTGGCTGCTGAAGTTCAATAAACTCCAAGATTCTTAACCTGGGGTTTTGTCTTGAGCCCCTTGGATTCAAGCTGGGTGACAATTCTCATTCTGTCTATTTTGTTACCAAATAGAATTATCTCTGTCTTATCCTGATTTAACTGAAGGAAGCTTGATTGCATCCAGCTATTCATTTGCTCCAAGCAGAGACAGAGAGTCTAAAGGACCAGAGTCATTTGGTGAAAGAGCCAAGTAGATGTGAGTGTCATCTGCATAGCTGTGATCAGAAACATTACTGTTACGTATGATCTGACCTCGGGGAAGCACGTAGAGGCTGAATAATAGTGGTTCAAGAATTGACCCTTGAGGGACTCCACAGGTCAGTGGAATAATCTCAGATTTATACTCACCAATGGAAACAACAAAGCTCCTGCCTTCAAGATAAGATCTGAACCAAATGAGAACTGGATCTGATGACCCCACCCAGTATGAGATTTAATGCCATGAAGCATTTTTTTTTAAAAATGTTTCCTTCTTTTTGTGCTTAGTTTATATGAAGCACTTACCAACCAGAAATGTCCCTCTGATAGCATGGTCACTTCATCTTTTGCACCTCTTTTTGCGTCTCTGCAGGAATTTCTTCTACATCACAATGCTACGCGACCCAGTGTCACGCTACCTCAGCGAGTGGAAGCACGTGCAACGCGGGGCCACGTGGAAAACCGCGCTTCACATGTGTGATGGCCGCCCTCCCACTCAGGACGAACTTCCGTCGTGCTACAGCGGGGAAGACTGGACGGGTGTACCTCTGGCAGACTTCATGAACTGCCCGTCCAACCTCGCTAACAACCGACAGGTCCGCATGCTGGCCGACCTCAGTCTGGTGGGCTGCTACAATATGTCCTCCATGAGCGAGCTGGAGCGGGGCAGCGTGCTCCTCGCCAGCGCCAAGTCCAACCTGCGTAACATGGCCTTTTACGGGCTAACGGAGTTCCAGCGCAAGACGCAGTACCTGTTCGAGAGGACATTCGGCCTGCGCTTCATCCGGGCCTTCACCCAGATCAACAGCACGCGCGCCGCCAGCGTGGGAATCAGTGAGAAGGTGCGGTGGCGCATCGAGGGGCTGAATGCTCTCGACATGGAGCTGTACGAATACGCCAAGGAGCTGTTCCTGCGACGCTACCAGTTCAACCGCCAGAGGCAGCATCAGGAGGAGCGGCTAAGGAGGCGACAGGAGAGGCAGCAGAGGCAGCGGCTGCACAGGACATATCTAGCTGAGCTGTGGAGACTGGGTGGAAGAGGAGGAGGAGTGGAGGAGGAGGACGAGGAGGAGGTGAAGGTGCTGGAAGGGGTAGCCACCACAGAGGACTACAGTAGCCAGGTGGTGCGGTGGTGAGGTCACACAGCACAGTGTCACAGTGCTGACTGAAAGCTGGTCAAGTCATTGCGCTTCGCTCTCCTCCCTCCCCGTCTCACCTCTGCTGTGACTCTACCTCCCTCATAGCGCTTTGCTGGACTGCCGAACGGTGTCTTAATATTTATGATGGATATATTTGTCATGGCAACACGAACATTTTGTATTCATGTTTTTTCTTATGGCTTTTTTTTTTTTTTCCCGGCACTGCAGTTGTGAAATGTATTTATTTATTTATTCATGAGTAAGTGCTTTGAATGTTCTCAAAGCAGTGAAATGTTCCTTAAATTCTGCTAAGAAAAAAAAAAGCTTCATGAAGAAAGTCTGTTTTTGAAACGATGATGACTCCTTGTGAAGGGTCCTCGGTGTCATGTTTGTGATCTAGCACTATGTTGATCAGTGAAATCTTGTAGTGACTCTGTGGTGTTTGGCTTCATAAGAGTATCAAAGCACAAACTTGGCAAAACTGCAGCGTGTTTTCTTCTTTCTGACTGATGAAGCTGCAGTATACAGTATACAGAAACAGTAGAGACAATTTCTCATAGGAAATGTGCTCAATAAAAAATGTGCAGCATACAGTTTGTTCCTGGTGCAACATGCGTACTTGCACGTGTTTCTTTATCAAAGCATACCCACAACATCTCAGTGAGGAGGATTTTATTTTCATAAAGAAAAGGAGAACAGCAGGCCTAAAAGACAGATTGTCAGAGCCGGTTTGAGCCCTCTTACATCACAGTGACAGAACATTGGCATTTGTACTATTAGGCCATTGATCACTGGGCTGTTTGCTTCCAAATTGATCATTTAAACTTCAATTGACCGTGACTTTGCTGCTGCAGAAAACAGAAGAGGCTGAAAGCTTTTTCTCCCTAATTTGAGAAACATACTGCTCGACTGATGTTCCATTTGGTCTGTGGTAAAAAAACAAAACAAAAGAATCCAGTTTAACAAATATCCAAAGACAACAGGACTTTGAGAAATTTAAGGTTCTGCAATGACTGCTCGAGTTCTAGAGCCCGTGAACTGTCTGATCACTCCACGATTTGCTCAAGAGGGAGAACATAGACGAGCAGGAGGTATATTAAGAGGCAGAAAGGAAAGAACCGTGGTTTTAACAGGCTTTCCAGCTGTGGACTGTATTATTATTACAGGCTCAGCACGGACAAGAAAAGAAATGGAATATAAGGTTTTTACCTCTGACATCTGCTTGCACAAAAGTGATTGCCGTATTAAAATAATGCAGTAAGTGCATATTATATCCATCTTTGTAATTAGCATTTCTTCTAAATTGGGATCCAAAGCATAATCAAGGAGAGAACCCTGCTGCAGATTTACATATGAAATCAATAAGAATGGATTTACTGGAAAGTGATTATTAAATTTAAAAAAAAAAACTTTATTTTTCGTGGAAGAGGTCTGTGTTGACCATGAGAATTTGTTCTTAAATGTCTCAAAGATGAGGACGAATTGATTATTGTCTGGTCTCTTACAACATGTTTGTTCATTGCTTTTAGTAATAATCAATCTGGTTGTTTTGTTGTGCAGTGGTATAAGAGAAAAGCTTGGAGCCTTTCTTCACAAAGAACATTCTGCACTCTTTTTAACATCCACTATTAAGTGCTAAGATACCTGAATCATTCACAGACCAGTAACATGAGAAGGTGTTAATCAGACCACAGAGGAAAAAGAGACCCAAGAAACCGAGGAAATTAAAATGAGATATTGGTCAAATAAGATACCAAACCATTCCTCCTAGACTATTAGAAAAGGAATTGGGACAAGTCTTTACATAAATGTGCAAAACGTAGGGGTAAGGGTTTAATAGAAGGGGAAAAGGGTGAAGTGAAATTCTGGGATGGTGATGTAGAAGCAATTTAACCTCCATGCCCATAGGGGGACCCTCTGAGCAAAAGCTCAAGCTCCACTTAGCCATCTTTCTTTTATTTTTTGAGCTGAGATGAGTCCGCCTCTTTCCGTCTCTTCTGCCACATAGCCAAGGTGGCGAATGTGGAGTGCAAAAAGTGCGCATTGCTCCACACTTGGTGTTTTGGCTGTTATGAGTGCACCATCCGGGTCCTTTCAGTACACTTATTTTCGTAATCGGAACGCCCTACGTACTCAAACATTCATTCAAACTAAGTATAATAAGTATAGAAAGTATGGATTTTGGAACACAGAGATTCTGTCTTAGTTTCACATGTAACCACCAAAAACATATTTGAAGCAAATTATGACTAAGCTCTACCAGAGCTGTTAATACCGTACACTGCGATACAGCAGACACTAAAAAACTATACCTCTAATTATGCAGACATTTGTGGCTTTATAGAAGTTTACCTCTAAAAATTACATTACTACAACTGATATAGACGTGAAATTGTTCTTTGAGGACCCAACAGTGGTTTTGTACTGCCTGTAAATATATTTTTGCTGTAAACTTAAGACATTTTAACACGAAGGTCAAGAGAGACTGACTTGCTTTTGCAGTCCCTTGAACTACAACTGCTTTTGTCATCCTGATGTTTTGAAATACCTTGAAAATGTAGCACCAGGTTAAATATTTTGCCCTTGATTGTTACCTTGGTGCTTGTGAAGGCTTGTGATTTATTAAAAACTTATATTTATACAATAAGAAAGCTAGTAAAAAAGACATTTATGAAAAACAAATTCATGAGACATAAGTACAATATGAGTATAACTCAGTAAAAAAAACAAAGAAAAAAGCCTCAGTCTGTTTAACCAAAAAGATTTTTGTGCTAAAAATGAGTTAGCTGCCTCTCATCTTTCATTGAAGTTGGTTAATGACATAATAAAAATAGTGTGAAATAATTATTCATACAATACACTGTATTATGCAGATTTGCTTATATTTACATTTATGTTAAGAACAACACCAAGAAAAAAAGAGCCTGATATGCTAATTGTTCTGCAGCATTGCATTTTGGGATATCATTTGAAGGTTACCACAGTTTTCACTGTTTTACTTTTAATTCTTCACATGTCAATATTCCTAATTAGTAGAAGAAAATTTGCAGTGGCAAATGTCATTATTTAACTGGCATGTTAAAGTGCTCCGTGTGATTGTGGTAGAAGTTAAAAGATTTACAGATATAAATGCTAAAAAGTTACAAAGTTGGGAATGAATGTGGAGATTAATTCATTCAGAAGCACAAAAACAAACTGAAGGACAGTAAAGCTGTTGCTGAAAGAAACCTCAAAAAAGACTTCTTTCTTTTTTGGTTACAGACTAAATTAAAAGGAAATATGTACTGGAAATTAAACTTGAAAATGAAGGTTATTATTATTGAAATTTATATATCCAGCTAAAAATTTGAGCTATTTTCTGTAACTCTAGATATCGAGATAACTCTACAATACTCCATTGGTTGCCATAATAGATTATAATAGTTTAAGACTTTTATTCAAAAGAAATAATTTTAAAAAATCTGGGCAAAGGTCAGACTTAACAAATGAATCATGCAGCTTTTTATACAAGCTTCTTTAAACAAATCCTCCCTGGAGAGATGGCCAGTTGTCTCTGATAAAAACACATTTGCCGTGGAGTTTTTGTAGCATGGGTTTACAACACGTCTGCAGGAAGCATCGAACGCTGGTAAAAGAAAGAAGCAGGTGCTGTCCTTCATGCAGCAGGCATGTCACCGCCTGCCCTCTTGTTGATGGCCACTTGGAGCACTGACCTGGTTTTCTCCAGCCAGCGGTCCCAATAAAATGTGTTCATGAATGCCCTCCTGAAATCCTTACCTGACAGAGTATACAAGGTCAGGTTAAAGAATATGTTGATTCCAGCCAAAGGTCGAGATATAATATATGCTGCATGTACAATGGGCTTCGTACAAGGTCCCCAAAGATCAACGTGTTCAAGGGTTTGAGTTTCTATCCACAGCGCCCGCAAAATGTGGTACGGCAGGTAACACACGACAAAAACCACCAGGATGAGCACAATCACACGCCGTGCTCGCATTCGTCTGGAACTGGTTGAGTTTGGTCCTGTTGCAAGCTGTTTCACGATGCTAAAGTAACATATGAACACCACCACTAGGGGTAATAAAAACCCAAAAACAGTCAGTGACCAGCTATGCTCCCGCACATCAGTGATATTCATGGAGTTAGCAAAGTCCAAGCAGTGCGTCTGGTTGTCCCTGTGTTGTATAGATATAATGGTCAGCATTGGTGCGATTTCAGCAATGGCGATGATCCAGACAATTGAACATGCAACGATGCCCCAGAACTTCCTCCGTATCTGGGCTGCATTCAGTGGCTGGATCACCACCATGAGACGAAAAACTGCAACACAGGCAAGAAATAGAATACTCCCATAAAGGTGAAAATGAAACCCAAAGCGCACAAAACGGCACATGAAGTCACCGAGCGGCCATGAGTCCTTGTTGCTGTAGTAGTAGACCAGGAAGGGCAGAGTGAGGACGTAGAGGAGATCAGTCACCGCCAAGTTGATCATGATGATGCTGCTGCTCTTCCAGGGACGCAGCTTTGTAAGGTAAATGCTGATGGATGTTATGTTTCCCACCAGGCCCACTATGAAGATGAGACTGTAAGAAACAGGTAGGTAGTATTGCTTCATCAGCAGGTCCACATCAGTGCAATTGTAGGTGATGTCAGCCATATTGGAGGCCTGCTGAGAATGAGAAAATTTAAATAAAATTTTAAAAAAGCAGCTGATGGTGCATTTTTTCACAGGCATCCTTTTGTGTGTATGCATGTGCATATCTATATATATATATATATACACACACATATACATATATAACTCATGATGCTATATGCTAGATGCTGTAACATATATTTACTTTTGTGCTGCATTTCAAACTTTAAATGAGCATCCCTTAAAATCTCCTACAGCAGTTATTCCCTTTGGTAAGATCAATTCAAATAACATTGAAATCGTTGTAATTGTTTAATAACCTCAGGAAATATTTACCCTTGCGGGTTTACGGTTGCAGTCATAAATTTCTAGTATTTTTCAAGTAAAATACATCATAATGTTCAGCAGGCTTGTCGTTTTATGATTCGGTGGGTGAGCATATCCCTTGGATTGATCCGTCAGATTTACCCCTCACTCATAAGAAATGTTTTCCAAAAATCATGATCAAAAGCCAGTATTCTGAGCCAGGGGTCCCTGCCGTACACACACCGGCGTGCCAGTGAACGCATCAGGGGAAATGCTTGGTTCACTAACCATTCGACTAATGGTCAACCGCGTCTCCCTGAGCCACAGCTGCCCCCTTAAAAAAAACCTTACGTGGGTGAAAAAGAAAGAAAAAAAAGAGCCTAGAAGCAAATCATCTCTCCCTTTTCCCACAGGTGTCATTTCCTCTGTCTGCAACAATTACTAAGAGGTGAAGGAAGGACAAAGCAGGACAGAAAACCCAGAGGTGAGCAGAAGGAGGAAGAAAAGGTAATCAAGCAGACTCAGTGGGAAAGAAGCAAAATAATATCTCATTTCCTCTTCAGAAGTTTGGTTTATGAAAGCTTCACAGAATAGGACTTCTGTAATGCTTTCTGTGAGACAGCTCCTATTATCAGAGAGAGGTTGTGTACAAATTGTTATTTACACATCACAACCTTTAGATGTCATAAGGCAGAGATGCGTATTTGTCAGGGTGATTATGTTTTTTTGAAAAAAACAAAACCAAAGCAGTCTCTTAGCTCATTTTAGTTTTTATAGAAGGTGACTCATATAAGTGAAGATAGATAATAAAATAGATTTTGTTTTACTCACTTTTGTTTAGTGTCCTCTTCAGTGCACACTCCAAGCTCTCAGTATCTCATATCTGTTTTGACTCACATCCCTCCGTCTCTCCTCCTCCCACTCTCCTCACTTCGCTTCCAGTCTCCCACACCCAGGGGGAAACTCCAACATATTTTTGTCTGAATGTGTTCTGTTGTGTGTTCACCCCCGACCGAGTGAGGCAACTTCCTGGTGCGAAGTTAAAGCTGGAAAAAAAAAAAATCCTGCAAGTTCACTTCATTTACAGCTCAGGTTTCAGATGAATCAACTGGTGGGGAGAGCAGTGCAGCCACACATTTATTTCATCTTAACAAATAACCCCCCCCCCCGAAAATAAAAAAAAGAAGTCTCAATTCAGTTCTTTGTTTTGTGATCGTCTCTGTTAAATGACTCAGCAACATTTGGCACGGAATGATTTCACTTTGTTGTTAAAATAACAAGGAAGTTTTGAATAAAGTGGGAAGGGAAAGCAGCGCATCAGTGTTTAATTATCTTTCAGACCTCTCTTCAATGATCAAATAAGTCAGTTAGCTACCGTCTATTCCTGCATTTACAACCTGTCGTTCATCAACAGCAAAGTAGCAGAATATGTTCAACAATGCCAAAAACATTAAAATTCTCCAGTGGAAGCACTGACTTCTCAATTCAGCTCAATTTTTATTTATGAAACACTTTAAAACCCCCAGTTGGCCAAAGTGCTGGACACTAAAAGAATAAAAAAATAAAAAGAAGAATAAAAGGGGTTCCTGAAGCATCTGGGACCATTACACCAATTACACAGTTAAAATGTGTAACGTAACCAAACAAATCAGTTTTTTACGTATTTTTTGGAAGACACTGATACCCTGTAATCTGGACCACTAATTTAGAAAAAAGACCAACAAATGGTGTTGGGTTTGTATTACTGCCCTGATCAAATATTATTTTACACTTCTGTGATGACAGCTGTCACTAAATGGACGGACAAGAAGTGCAGTTTTTGTATTTTACTGAAAGAGCTGAACACATTACATATTATGTATTGCCAAACTGGATCTTGACTTGCTGACTGATGCAGTGCGTGTGACGTATGTCACTCGATATAAACTGAGGCCTTATCAAAATAAAAGCTATCTCATCACATCTCCCCCGTTAAGCCTGTTTCTCAAACAAATGATCAATAAACAAATAATTAGAAGTAGGTCTTCGCACTGCTCACTATTTCTATACCCATGATTATGTTAAACTGACTGACTGTACTAAAACATTACAGTAAACTTCCTGTGAAGAACATATTCTAACTTATTCTATAGGATTTATTTTAACTAGAACTTAAACCGTTAATTTCTCATTTCTTTAAACTAGACATTTATAGCACAAAGTCCTTGAACTTCACCGGTGTCTTGATAGTTCTTCCTGATGACCTCTTGACCATGGGAACTGGTGTAGACGGCGACTGAACCAGCACTCCATCTGGTGATGCTTGGTCTGGAGCCTTTGGTGCTGATGCGGGCTGAGATGGCTCACGCGTGGTCACACCAGCTGGTTGAGCATGGTCCTCTGGTGGTGTCTGTCTCTCCAGGCTGGGTTGCTCTGGGACAAGCTGCAGGTAATGGCAATTTCGACGTGTGACCGTGCCTTTCTCAGTTCTCACCGCGTATGACCGTGGCTCTGGTGCATTGGAGACAATCACACCAGGAGTCATCCATCTCTTTTCCCCATCCAGCTTGACCTTTACCTGCTGACCAGGCTGTAGAGCTGGAAGGTCAAGCGCAGTGTCCCCTGTTGTAGAAGAATCTGTAGGCCTGCTTTGTCTGTCTGTCTTTTGCTTTCAGCTGTTTAAGGTTGACGTTGCGAGGCTGCAGATGTTTCATGAGAGTGGGGACTCTCGTCCTGATCTGGCGACCTACTGCGAGCTGGGCAGGGCTCTGGCCAGTAGACTGGATTGGGGTGGCTCTGTAATTCATCCACGCCAAGTGTGGGTCTGGTTGGCGTAAGATTCGCTTGGCAGTCTGTACTGCTCGCTCTGCAGCACAATTTGCTTGCGTGTAGTGCGGGCTTGATGTTGTATGCTGGAAGTCATAGGTGTTTTTGAACTCATTAACTCTGCTGAAACGAACTGTGCGCCATTATCAATGATGATCTCTAGGAGAATAACCCAGCGTACAAACATGCTGTTGAAGCAGCTGATCACTTGCTTGCTAGTTGTACTAGACAGGTGGGCTATCTCTATATCACGGGAATAATAGTCGACTGCGACTAAGTATTGTTTCCCATCTAACTCGAACAGATCAGCAGCTATCTTCTTCCATGGCCCATTTGGTAATGGAGTAGTCATTAAAGTCTCTCTGTTCTGAGTAGGTTTCTTTGTGATGCAAAACTCACAGCCTTTTGCAAATAATAATCAATAAACATTAATTACTCCTATGACTGAGTGAACTAGACAGTTTAATTAATATGTAAAAATAATATAAATTACACATGTCATTATTCTGAAATTTCAATACCCATGGATCTATGTAACCCCCAAAATAAATACACTAAACAAAAAGTAATGTTTAGCGGGACCATTTCTGGGCTCGTGACGATGATGTCACTTCCTACTTCCGTTACACTGCCGCTCTTAAGGCCCGTCATTCCGCTGCTCGGGTTGGCTGGCGGACGTGGCAACACGCGGATACAAAAACGTAAGTGGCGTCTAACTGAACAGCGCGGACAACGTGTGCACCCGTTAATCCTAGCATTAATGTTAGACATTTATTTTACTGTTTTATTAGCGTGTTGCATGTCTAACCTGCTCTCTATGACGGTGCTCCATCATATATATATATATGTATATGTGTGCGTGCATGCGTGCGTAGGTGCCTTAAATGAAACATTTTCCAGGGATGTTTCCAGGGAACAGGACAAGTCATAACCAAAAACTCCAAGTAGAGAAAATGTGCAGAATTTGTCCACAATAAAACATGTTTGCAACAAGAGTGAACATAACACTTGAAATGCTCCAACACCTGACAGTGATGATGCCAAAACATCTTTTCCCAGGATGTGAGATAATGACATCACACAGTCGGAAAAGCTTTGCTGTTCCAAATTTTTTAGTATGTGCTGCACGATTAAATTCAATTCATATACAGTAGGGAACATGAAATATCTTTGGTTTGCACTGTCTATTTGATAAAAGTTTGGGAA
Organism: Arrhamphus sclerolepis; assembly: GCA_037176975.1. Classification (NCBI taxonomy): domain Eukaryota; kingdom Metazoa; phylum Chordata; class Actinopteri; order Beloniformes; family Hemiramphidae; genus Arrhamphus; species Arrhamphus sclerolepis. Next base: position 5,137,500 of record JBAMYA010000012.1, on the reverse strand, counting down.
ATTGTATGAATAAAAATTTTGTTCTCATTATTTAGCATTCTCAAACTTCAAATTGTAGTTAGAAGTCAGAGTTCTAGCTGGAAGTTTCAACCATCGGCTGTTTATAGATCTGACTAACTCACTGGTGACATCAACCGTAGGTTTTCTACGGAGGGATTTTGAAGTCGCGCTGTGTCATGTTGTCAAAAAACTGAATCAGCGGTGCTGAGAAACCGGCTGGAACATGCCCACCAGTTCACAAGTTTTTACTTTCCCATCCAACAATCAGCTTATATTGTACTTTTCTTTTCTTTGAGTGCCTGGAATAAATTATGTTCATTTGAAACCAGCTAACTTTGGTAGTGTGAGAGCACCTCTCTGTCTGAAATTAAAGTTTGAAAGGCATTTTTCCTCATTAATTACTCATTTTATGTTTTATGCTACTACTAAACTCATATTATCTCTGTCCAAAAGTTATCAATCATTTCTGAGCTTCAACTACTGCACTTAATCACCCGTACACATCTTTATGCCTCATGCACAGCTGCAGTGCTGTCACAAATTTATGTAAATTCGGTGTAATTTCCTTCATCTTGGGTGCCATTATCTTGATGATGTAAATGTAAAAGGATTTAATAACATTGTTTTGATTCAGGTTGGACAGATTTTATTCAATATCATGAGGGAAAATGCACCATGTGCCTAATTTTCTAAAAATATTATGGCTGGTTGTGTTTGCTGTTTTTGTCTCCTCCCCCAACTTTCAGTGTCACGTTCACACAAATCACAAATGTGTGTCCAGTGTTTAAAGATGGTTAATGTGTGCTGAAGTGACACTTCCTTGTTTTGTCAAAAATGACCACCTCTTAACATGCTTCTTATCTGTGTCACCTTCCTGTCAATCGCACAAAAAGTGAAAGCAGAGGCAAGAGGACAAGGTTTTTAAATGTTTATTTTTTACAAAACATTAGCTAGAAATGATGTAAACAGAGCGTAAGGGATCAGTCTAAATTGTGACTCTTTTTCACATTTTTTTTTACACTGTGTGAATGGTGCAGTCTTTGAAATGGCAGCAGGAGCGAGTGTTTATTGTACCGATGAAAAGCATCTGAGTTCAGAGAAAAAAAAATTAATGTTAAAGATCAAGAGAGTGCAGGATGCAACGCCGCAGATGCAGCTCAGTGGGGGAGGACGAGGTCATCAGGAGGCGTTGATGGATGGGGTTAAGAAAGAAAATGATTCTGCCTACAGTTTGGGCATCCTGGCAGCGTTCAAGCGCATCGACACACAGGAGGAACCAGCAGCGTAACGCATCTCCCTCAGCATGCCGCTCCACTGCTTCTTGTCATCCTCATACCTAACGAGAGCAGAAGCAGAGTCACATTTGCAAGCAGACGCCGCAGCCAACTGCAACTTTGAAAAACTTGATGAAGACTTACTGCCAGACGTCGGTGACCTCTGTGGGAGCCACCTCCTTGTTCTCCATCTGAACCATAGTGAAGCCGCCCACGGCATACAAGGAGCCACCATTGCTCACCAGGTTGACAGAGCTCCTTTCCTGAGGAAACTCTGTGAAGGGCTCCCACCTGAGCAGATACAACAACGTGTTCAAAAACTGAGGTCCTATTTTTGAGGGACTTTGTACCATGACCTACTTTTGCTTTTCCACACTGAGATAATGTGGTTTATGGGAGTTCAAAGAATCAAAATTGATGCTAAATGTTGTCTATAGATAACCTAGATGAACTGTGAAATTAATTGAAATGATTAAAAATCCCTTTAACGTTTAGTAATTGTTTTTAAGCCTGCTTTTTAAGGCAGTAAGCTCAAAGACAGCAACAATGACAAAAAACAATTGTGCATCAGTCAACCAGAGGCTCCTGCTATGAGAGATTTTCAGCTTCAACTGACCACATGCCTCCTATGTAAATGACTAACTAGCTGGGTAAATTATTGAAAGAGGAAAAGCATAATAATCTATTTTCCTTTGTTCCCACACAAACGAACAACCTTCTGGATTTTTGGGGACATAGACAGACATGTCACTGAGAAAAAAAAAAAAGCCAAAATCAGGCTTTGAAAAAAAGAAAAAAGAAAAGCAAATGAATATTATAATGAACAGCAGCAAAGGCATTTCTTACAGGGGACACATTATGAAAAAAACAAAAAATAACTTTTATCTGTGAATGATTATTACAAATCAAAAACTCAGCCAGAACAAAACTTGTTAAGTTATGGGCAGGTTAAATCTGAACATGCTTCACTGAGTGAACTGTTTGGATTTCTGGGGTACTGTGACATCACAGCCCAGCTCAGTGTGGTATTATCCAGCTTCCCAAACTTTATTTGACCACAACTTCAGTAGTTCAATAGTAAAAAAAAAAAAGGGGCTTTAGGCTATCCACAGAAAGGATGAAAACGGGAAACTGTGGGACCCACCCTCAGCGGCATGTAGATGTCAAGATTTTCTTTGCTTAAAATAAATCAGTGTATTAAAATAAAACTACGCATGTCGCTCCCTGAGCCCAACCTACTCACTTTGACCAACAGTGCCTCTATGTGGCATGAGTTAAACGTCTAATTGGCCAACTCATCATGTCTGAGTTTAAACCGTAAACTCAAAACAAGAGAAATTAATGGCTATCACACCCTGAATTTAAAGGCTGGTTGAAACCATTTATAGGAGTTGATTCATGAGTATTAGCAACTATTTTATTTCATCTTGGAGTTCTAAACATATTTAGGGTTCTTTATTCACTTTCACTTTTTGACACTATTCATCTCTCCTATACGTAGGTTTGATAAGTGATGCAGCTTAAATGATGGCATCATCTAGCCACTTTCAGGACAGCCAGCTACTTCTCTTATTGATGAGTTGCCAACACTGATCCGTGTCCCCGTTTAACACTTCAAAGGCTGTATTTACTTGTAGTCAGATTTGATGGGATGTTTTTACCTAAAAAGGGCAGAAGGAAAGTACCCAGACTGATACAGCTGCTACGAATGGTGCTGTAATTACACGTTAACCAGGAACTGTGATACCATTTCTCTTTGGTTATTTGACCACAGCATGACATTTTTTCCATTTTTGTGACAAATGCATTCAAGCCAATGTCACGGTGGGCTGCACAGGTGGGTTTGTTTGCTCTCAAATTAAAGGTAGTGCAAAAAGGCTCATACTTGTTTGTTGCAAAGTCGTAGGCTTCACATGCGGCAGTGAGACCCTCCTCGTTGACTCCACCAGCGACCACGATCTTGCCCTTGTGGATGATGGCTCCGAACATGGCTCTGGGTGTCTTCATGGCTGCCAGCTCCCTCCACTCTGACTGCTTGTGGTTGTATGCAAACATTTTGTTGAGGGCCTTGCTGTGGATGGAGATAAAGGAGAAACAAGAGTTAATTAGTTAATTACTGTCAAAAGCTGTCACGTTTCTGCCAGATGACACTTAGTTTTTGAGTTTGCACTAATGAGTAAGGTGATGGACCTTTATGCTTTCCTGTAGTATTTATATCAGTTTTAAATGAAAGCACATCAACATCAGCGGTTCTCTACATTTATTCTGTTTAAAAAAAATAAATAAATAAAATAAAAAGCAGCCGCACAAAGATTCATCTGAAAATTAAGAACAGAGGAAAGGAGAAAAAATCAAAAGGAAATTAAATTGCTTTCCACATCACTGGTTTGAAAGATGTGTGAGTTAACACCTGAGCTGCATTGTGCTGAATGACAAAAGTGAATATTTATCATCGCTTTGTGCCTGACACAAACTCTGTTTTCGCATTTAAAAAAAAAAAAGTAAAATAAAAAAATAAAAGATGGTTGGTCGCCACTCTGAAAGTTTCCATTTTGTGGGGAATTAAAGCGGATTATTTAAATGAATCGCTGCAGACTGATGCTCTTGGAATTCACTGCTGATTGTGCCATTATTCACCACAGGAAAAAAAAAAGTGTGTTATAGTTGCGGCTCGCTGCGGCCGTCAGTTGCTGTGAGGATGCACGGGCGTTGCACTGGAGAGAGACGGACTGATTTAAATGCAAATTTATTGGTGATGCCAGAAGACGATAACTACATAATGATTGCTGGGCCTTAATTGACTTACTAACTAGAAGGATTCATGCAATACCTGAAACACTTTGCAGAACTTGATAATTTGTCAGTCGGACACAAAGAGCACATCTTAGATATTTTGAACGGCTAATGAGGTTGATGGTTACATGGAAACAAACTGCACCTGAAATGTTTGTTAATTTCAGGTCGCTGATTATCATCAGATCTTCTTTATTACCGTTTTATTTAACCCTTTTGTAACACAGTAGAAGGGAAAAAGTGAGAACTTATTAACACAATAACTTTTATTGAAGTTTATTTAAGTGATGTTGATGTTGAAGGCTCTGCTGCAGTTACGATTCAATGCGTTTTCTTTTCTTTTCAAAAAATTAAATAAACAATGAGCAATTTCAATGCTCTCGGTCAATCTAACATGCTAATAAACCTGAAACCTGAACAGTTAAGAGAGGTTTTGGCATTTTCAGGAGAATATTTACGCTTGCACAATCATTAGCCGACTACATTAACACTTGTTTATTTTCATTTATTAAAATAAGAACCAACTGAAAATTTAGAAATGAACTTTCCCGACATTTAAAAAAACAAACAACAAACAAACTTTCCAGCAACGATCATCAGGCTTCCACTCATTGAGTCCGTCAGTTCTTGATCTGTTCATTGTAAGAATAAGGGCCCTTAGGATTCAGATCAGATGAGGAATGAAGCTGTGTTATTATTCTTTAATCTTTAAAAAAGCGTCCAATGGCCTCATTCTCCATGGAACACTTCAATGCATGCCATGGAGCATGCAGAAAGACCATGGTCCTCTTGCAAGATGTGAATTTCTTCTCGGCCACTGCCCGAAGAAAGGGTCTTCTCACCTGTCAGTAGGTCAGGAAGTTAATTTGAGCCCATCTTCCAATTAGCTCATCCTTAATTACAACAGCTCATAGCGATACCCTACAACAGCTTGCTGGCATCTGAACCTCTTACTGATCCAGCCACGGTCTGGTCCTTCAAGAGTCACTCTCATCACGTCAGTCTGTAAAAAGTTTGAAAATTCTGCCTTCAGATATTTCTTGGCCCAGTCTTGATCTCTCAGATGTGAGCCTTCCTTACTTTGGCCATGTCTCTGAACACTGAACACCTTATACTTCACTCCAGGTAGGTTGCAGGTCTGGAATATGACAGCACTGGTAGCTTGATTCTTCTGCAATCTTTGGCAGCTACTTTGAGTCTTTTTTTTTTTTTCTTTTTCCCCAACACATTTGATGGTTCTGTGATAGCCCCCAATATCTAAGCAATTTCAACAGTGCTGCAACCCTCTGAAAGACTTTTCAGAGTCAGTTAATACTTTTTTTCTGGCCCATTTTGCCCAAGGAAAATGAGCTGCCTAATAATTATGCACACCCTGGTATAGGATATTGATCTCCTTAGGCCACAGTCTCCTCTGTTGCACAAATACACATCAACTGCTGTGCTTAAATCCAGTAAGCATCCATGTTTACACAGCTTGGAGATTGAAAATATGACATGACATATATGTTTTTAAATCCAGAAATGTGCTATAACACATCAGTAACATAATACTAAATATGTTTCTATTTTTTGCCACAGCTGTGAATATTTAATCAATCTGCTGATAGCTTTAACAAATCACTCTTTTGGTTTCTCAGCATCAGTATAACTCAAAGCAGAGGAAGCTTGGCCTCTTTCTCTTCAGGAGAAAGGAGTCGTTTGATTGGCCCATTTTTAGCAGCAGCTTTAAATCCTACGATCTTGTAAAACAACTGACGGTGGCATGAGCTGTAAGTAAAGAGTGAAGATCAGAGTTCATGTGTCCAGTGTTGTGCTCTGAGGCAGAGAAAACCAGCAGACTCTGCATTCAGACTGTTTCGGGAGATCAGTGGTTTTCCAATATTGTGGCATATTAGACAGCCCTGGACTGCAGTGCTGTAACTGTTTGCCTGTGATGTGCAGTGCAGCCCTCCAGGCTGGCAGGATGATAGACCACGAACAGCTGCAGCTCACACGCACACACACACACACACACACACACACACACACACACACACACACACACACACACACACACACACACACAC
>JBAMYA010000012.1:5112004-5123415 GCA_037176975.1 Arrhamphus sclerolepis | reverse complement strand
TATATTATGAAAAAAAGTTGTGATTTTTCTGAAATTTGTGATTTCACAGCTAATTCTTTTTATATATAAAAAACAATTGACTGTGCAATTAAAACTATTGTGTTTAAATGAGTCATTTAAATGATTGTGCCCTTTTGTCTTTGCTTGACCTGCCCCCAAAATGTCAATGCATGTCTCTTCTTGCACAATTAACAGCACAACAAGCCATATCGTCCTCAAATTCTGAATAGTCGTGTTGTTTTAGGTCTCTACTTAAAACTATCATTGAAAGTAGTAAGAAGGTAAAGTGATAAGCTCCTGATGAGTTGCTAAAAGGACACAATCTTTGTAGTTTAATACAAATTTTAACCAGTGAGGTTCATAATAATTCTTTTTGCAGCGCCCCTAGTGGTTATTTGAGTAATTGCAATTCTGCAATAGCGCAATAAATAAATAAAACCCTGAAGTTGCAGCTCGCAGCTGAACCAAACACCTATATCTGACCTTAGAGTTGGGAAAGAAAAAATAAAATTTGTCAATCCATTTCAAGGATGTAACAGCAGTTTAACCCAAACACAAAATGCTTTTTATCAGCTTTCTAACATCTGAGGCTGTGCAGCATTGACCTCATTTTAAGATCTGGTTAAGAATAGATTACTCTCCTCATATGTAAAAACCAGAGGGTGTATTTGACAGATTGGCTGACAGATTGTTTCAAACATCTGTACATCTTTTAAAACGTCCTTTAGCTGAACAATTCAAAAGAAAACAATCCAAGAACTTGACTGTTTTTTTTCTCTTTCGAGCCAAAGATTTAGTAGACGTATGACTTCAACCAGCATGTCAGCAGCGTACCATGAAGCACGGCAGAAACTCATATTTTAAAGGGTCTGGTCATGGTTTATAACAGTCTTTAAAATGTTCAAAAAAAAGTGATGTTTATTCTGTACCAGAAATATTTTGATAAAATCACCGTCCTTACCTTTTCGCTCTTTTTTTTCCCCCACTTTGCTTACCTTTCGTAAGGACGCTGGATATTTCCATGTCTAATTAGGTTTTCATAGCACAGCAATATTAAAATTCTTCATGCATTTTATTCTGAACCACAGCGCTTGAAAGATTGAAACGCAGACATTGCTTCACTGCCGGGAGGCATGCTGCCAGCAGGGCTGAAAAGATCAGAAATGAGGGGGGGGGGCAACAACAATAACAACAAAAAAAAAACCCTAATTTGCAGACACTAATTCACCATTGCCATTTTTGTCTGCTAATGAAGGTTTTTGATCCAAAATTGGGGGGGATAGTTTTATCCTATGCACTGCAGGGGAATTTATCTGCAGAAGGTCAAAGATCGCCTGCTGTCAATCTGTCCCGAGCATCAAGACAGTTGCAATTCCTGACGGAGATGAAACACAGATGTGGCTCTGCTTTTGGGGCAGGAAACATTTTTAAAAGGGTCTGCATCAAGGTTATTTTTATGGAATCAAATAAAGTGCAGATGCCTTTGATCACGCCATGATGAGGGTCATGACAAGTGAAGCAGATCTGTACGCAGGTCGACTTCTGCTGCTTTGCGTTGCACGAAACATGTCCAGTCTTGTGTTGTGACCTGATTCAGTCAGATCACTGCAGCGACTGAAACCCGAGGCCAATCACAGCCCTCCCAAACACCACTGAAACTTTTGACAGGTCACCTCACCTTTGTTCTTCACACTACACTTTTTCTCAAGACCGTTTTCAAACATAGGACGATGCGACCGTTGGCGAATTGTCACGACTCGTGCGTCCGCCTGTAAACGTGGAGCCACACAAAAGCGTAGATGCGAACTAATCTGAGTCATCAGTCATCAGACTTTACTTTGAGACATGCACAGGCTGCTGAATGCAAATATTCTGAGTGCTGTTTTTGCAGACAAAGCCAGACTGGTAGAGTTGTATCTATGCCTGCAGGTGGTCAGATAGTCATCTGTGGGTTTTGGAATCGATGCCAAGCCTTGTTCAGTCAGTCACAGTGATATCATTACCAGTATGAGTTTATTCAAGTTCTGCAGTGAAAAACTGAAGGAATACCATAAGTGAAACTGATAGGATGTAAACACTGAATGAGAACACACTTTTGCTGTGTCAACATGCTTGCTATTTTCAGTCAACAGGAATTAAATGTTGTTGGGGTTTTTTTTTAGAACTAAGAAGATCAGTAGAAAGATTTTGTGTTTTTCTTCCAACACAAATGTATGATTAAAATTTTCTAAAGTGGGAAAACATTATGCTTCCACATGCTTGCAGTTCCAGGAAACACAAGGCGTGCAAGTTCAGTTTCTTCTGGTACAGCAACGCCCTCTAGTGTCAATACATTGGTCTGGCAAGCTCTGTCCCAGTTACATCCTGGAACAGGCCGTGCATGATGTTTTATTTTTCGTAGGTAAATAAGAACCTCAATGTGTTTCATTTTCTGAGATGTTAGCAGAGCTCTTTCACCAACTTGTCAATTTGTCCTAACGCTGTGCAGATGTGAGATCAGTCGTTGCTTTGGGCATTGAATTATGGGGTAAAATTGAACGTTGAGAGCACATGTTAAAGTAAAGTGCCCCTCCTCCCTTTTTGTTGGCATGATTGTTTTGTCTATACTTAAGAAAAATAGTACTTAATGAAAGATCTAAGAGATTAGATCTTTTTTAAATGAGCACACATGTAGATATACGTAGCTGCTGTGATGTCCATAAAGGATGTAAGTAGGTGAAATGAGCATGGGCAAAGAAAGGTATGAAATTATGTGGTCCCATATACAGTAAATTCAGTACCATAGGCCATCAGTGGAAGACATGAATCATCTAAAAACCAGATGGGCCTCAGTCAGACTCCATATGGACAAACACTCGCTGCCCACCATGGGACCCACTCTTAATCCAGATGGGGACCCCATATAAATGCTGGCGGAGAAGTGACCTTATGTGCACAAGAGGTTGAGAGCTGGAGAGTTTTTGCCAGTTTGAAACACAGCAGGAGAGAAAAAAACATGAATATTCAGACTGACATTTACAGTAAATATGCTAACAAACACCCACATCACACCTGTGCTGCATACACTGGCTCCCATTTGACTTCAGAATCCATTTTAAACTTTTATTGGTTGTTTTTAGGGCCATTAATGCCATCTTATTTATGTGAGATTTCAAGTTTTTATTGACCCAACGGAGCCCAGCCCTCTGCTGAGGTACCATGGACGCGATCGAAAACAAGGGGGTATCGTTTATAGTCTCAAAGACTTGGGAACCCCTGGTGTTGTTGCTTTATCAATTTTTTTATAATATACCCATCTAGTTTTCTGTTTCTTTTATAGTACTTTTTAAAAAAATTAAATATAAATTATCATACATGATTGGATCCATGCAGAGTCACTGATCCACAGAGAAATCTTTTCATTGTCACGAGCAGCCTGCAGTTTCTTGATTTTGTCCTCATTCAAGTTTCCTGATGTGTCGTTTTTCCTAATATTAAGTAATGACGTTTTAAAGGAGTGCTTTGATGTGAGAATGTCGTGGCTTAGCAACGCCCCTCAGTGGCCATCTGTGGTATTGCACCTTGTTATTATCTTCTCCGTGTATGACACCAGATGACAACATCTTTATTTCAAATACAGTGAAACGTTATAAAAGATAAGGAATACGAAATGATTTTAGTAAGAGAGAAAATAATTTTTTTATTTAGAAAGGACCAGTGGAGATCAAGCCAAGCAGAGACGTTTTTTTGATAATTTCATCCACTGCTTATTCATATTTAGGGTCTTGGGAGTCTGCTGGAGCCAATCCCAGCTCTCTTTGGAAAAAAAACACATTGCTACACGCTGGACAGGACATGTCATCAGTCCATATAGACATAAAATCACCTACAATTTCTCCTCTGGGCATTTTAAGAGGTAAACATTGTACTTTTGTATTAATCTGTATGTAAAAGAGCTTTAATTCTCTTGCTAAAGCATGTATGACATTTCAAAGACATGATGCCTCTAAAAATCACTTGTTCACTCGTTGTGTGTTTTATAGAGTAGATCAAGTCAACTTTAACATTATAATGCTGCTCGCTTGGTGACAATAATATTACAATCATGAATACAGTGAAGTAAAACTGCAAAACACTGCATTCTGTTTGCCATGAACATCAATTACAAATAAGTAAAGTGTTCTGCAAAAACTCCCCTCAATCAATAAATTATGAAGATAATGAACCAACAATCAGGTGTACAGGCTATAAAATGCACTTAAAATTAGGACTAAACTTTCAACTGTGCAGATTATCAGGATTCAAGGGCCCTGTTACATATAAATAACTTTACTGTAAATAAATTTACAGGATATGAAATGTACAAGTCATGTTAAATAACTAATAAACTAGAACTAAAACTATCAAATAGAGTGCAGGTCATGTGGTATGCTGTGTATTAAAGTAGTGAGTCCAGATTATAGTTTGTCACACAGAGATGATGCTTTATACAAACATATGGACATGACGGAGAAGAGATTTCCCATAAAGAACAGACACAGGATTACAGTTGTGTGAAAGTTGACTGATTATGCACACAATTATATTAAAATAATAAATCAAGTGACGGTTTTCTGTAAACACATACAGATTGGTAGTTTGGGGTCAGAATGAGTGTTTTTTCCATTTTCTCTGGGAAGTGAAGGCACAGACCTGCCATGAAGGAAGACAGGAGTCCTTGAAACTGGACAACAAACACCTGCATTTCACTTCAATTCAGCTTTATTTATATGGTTTCTATTACAGTACAAAATGTCTAGGTGATTTTCAGAGACGCAAAGCGTGACCCCTGAGCAAAAACATAATGGTAAGAAGTAGTGGGAAGTTAAAACTTCCATACATGGACGATACCTTTACGCCAAACAGTGGTGATGGAAAACTGCCATTTAAGAGGGAAGTAACCTTTGACGGGACCTGGCTCATAAAGGGTGAGAGAAGAAAAGTGAAGGAAAATAGTAGAAAGAGGATGAAGGAAAATTAATAGTTATATGTTCTTAAATTATGACTGATGGATGAACATATAGACAGGTGTAGGTAGCAAACACTGGGATGATCAGAGGGTAAAACTGCAGGTCAGAATGTAGCTATGGAGAAATGCAGAAAGGTCTGTTCTTCATAAGGTCCTCACCAACCACCTCACAAGACTTACTCCACAAGATTGTTAAACAGCTTCATCCACCATGCTGAACTCTGATCCTTACCTCCCTCCTCTACCACTTGCCCCTGGACTGTAACAACACCCAATACCCAGAAGGATTACGCTGTTTTTTGCACATGAAATATTAAATTGCATTTAGCAGGAACTTTTATCCAAAGCGACTTAAAACTGAGGACATACTATGAAGCCACAGCTGTCTTCTTTTCCTTTCAGCTGTTCCCTTCAGGGGTTGCCATAGAAAATCATCAGCCTCCATTACATCACGACATCCATAAATCTCTTTTTTTTTTGGTCTTCCTCTAGACCTTCTGCCTGGTAGTTCCAACCTCATTATCTTTCTACCAATATATTCACTATCCCTCCTCTGTACATGTCCAATCCATCTCAGTCTGGCCTCTCTAACTTTCTCCCCAAAACATCTAACTTGTACAGTCCCTCGAATGTACTCATTACTGATCCTATCCATCATCGTCACTCCTACAGAGAACCTTAACATTTTATCCTCTGTTATTTTTAATTCTGCCTTGTGTATTTTCCTTACTATACCACAGTCTTTAAACCATACAACACTGCTGGTCTCACCACCGTCTTATGCACCTTTCCTTTAATTCTTGGCGATACTTTTTTATCACACATCACACCTTTTCTCCACCTGCTCCATCCTGCTTGGGTTGCACACATTTCTTCATCTCTTTTCCACACTCTCCATTCCTCTGAAGTGTTGGCCCTAAGTTCTTAAAATCCTCCACCTTCTTTATCTCTGATTCATGTAGCGTCCCCACTCCCACTTTTTCTCATTCACACACATATTCTGCTTTGCTGCAGCTAACTCATTCCTCTCCTTTCCATTGCATACCTCCATCAAGCCACGGTGACATAGTTAACTAGTGAGTGCAACATACAAGTCAGTGCAGCTAGGACACAGGTCAGTTAAAGAGAGGATGCAGCTATAACTGAATGTATTCTTTGAAATACTCATGTTTAATTAAACCACAATATGTCCAGCACCTTACAGTTCCTTGGCACTAGTTGTACCTAGCTTGATTTTGTGTATCATATTTATCTATTTATCTTTTAAAAACATATGGGGGTTGAAGGAAAGACGGTGGAGAAGAGGAAAATGACTCTGAAATGAGCTTTTGTTTGGCCTGCCATTCAGTAGTCACACTTCTCTCCTGTTCTGGAGGGCACAATGTCAACTGGCTGGGCTCCACTTCTGCGCATGCTCAGTGTGTCCGGGTCACGTTTGGCGCAGGCGCAGTGGCAGTCGTGGCTGTAATATATAAAAGTCTCAGCTGCTTCGTCTCCTTCCACCTTCAGCCATTTTGATCATGTTGGGAGCTGTGGGACGCTGCTGCACCGGAGCCCTGCAGGCTCTCAAGCCTGGGGTTCAGCCCTTCAAAGCCCTCGTTGGATCCCCAGCTGTCCTTTCGCGTGAGTTCCGCATGCTTTTGTCGTTTTCAAAGTCGAAATTGTCCGTAGAAACAACACATTCAGCCAAAGAGGTGGCGGACGTTAGCTGGTGCTAGCAGCACGCCGGCTGCACAGCAGGCCGCGTTGTTAAAATGCTGGCATTTACATGTGTTTTGAAGATTTTAAAAACCATTAATTGAGTGTACACAGGTACATTTTCACCTTGTCAGGCGCCTTGCGTTAAGAAAGTGCGCAGACTGCGCGTCATTTCATACGTTAGCAGAAATGACCTTTGTGTAATGACATGAGGCGGTCTGAGCCTGCTGGGTTAGCCCTGCGTGTGACAGATTATTAAGGTATTAGACTATATATCGCTACACTTGAAACCACAGACCCGTTGTTGCACAGTATTAACATTTTAAGAGGTGATGGAGAAACCATGCTGTCATTGGCATTTTCTATCACAACAGCAACATTAGCACACTTCATTCATCTGCCCCGACACACGCTGATCAGGGAGGTGGCTTGTTGACGTTTGCAGACATCCATGTTCACCAATTTCACTCGCAATGTCGTTGTTTTGTTTTCAAATTGAGCATTTTAACTGTAGTTGAGAGTCGATTCATAGTTTCTGCTAATGACATTGAGACGTAGCGGGCAGACGCGCAGTTGCTGCTGTTCTCGCGAGAATTGATGTAGTTGAGGTATGACCTCAAATCAATATCACCATTAATTGAAACATTAACAAGCCATTGTTTTAATGTAATTTATATCATTAATTGCAATGTTTTTATTTCTTGTTTGCTCCACTATTACCAGTTGCAATCTTGAAACAACTTTAAAAATTGACATGAGCAGCTTTACATTTGTTAAAGGTTCTGTCTTTCAGTTAACATCACAGCCCTATATAAAAAAAAATATATACAGTAGCGTCATGTAACTGTACATTTCTCTCCACAGGAAGAGACTATGTGGCTCCAGCTGCCGCCGCTGCCACCGCCAACGGGCGCATTGTGGCTGTCATTGGTGCTGTCGTTGACGTCCAGTTTGACGAGGGTCTCCCTCCCATCCTCAATGCCCTGGAAGTGACCGGCAGAGAAAGCAGGCTAGTCCTGGAGGTGGCACAGCATCTTGGTGAGTTGGATTGTGACTTTACTCCTGAGAGTTAATTGCTCACATTTAGAGTTTTTACCAAAGTTTGTTCTGTGTTTAGGGGAGAACACAGTGCGTACTATTGCTATGGATGGTACCGAAGGTCTGGTGCGTGGGCAGAAGGTTCTGGACACCGGCGCCCCTATCAGAATCCCAGTGGGTCCTGAGACACTGGGCAGGATTATGAATGTGATTGGCGAGCCCATTGATGAGAGGGGTCCCATCTCCACAAAACAGTGAGTTTAATTAGAAAACTGCATTTTATTTTTTTAAATGCAAGCCAATGGTAATCTTGAAATGTTTATTGGTCATTCACTTTTTTTATTTATTTATTCTTTCTCAGGACTGCACCCATCCATGCTGAGGCTCCTGAATTCACTGACATGAGTGTGGAGCAGGAGATTCTGGTTACTGGCATTAAGGTGGTAGACCTGCTGGCCCCCTACGCCAAGGGAGGAAAGATTGGTATGTCTCAAAGCCTTCCTGCGTGCACAGACAATGATGGTGCTGACTTTAATTGCAGTTTAGTATTATAACTCTGACCTTCTGCTTCTTGTGATCACAGGTCTTTTCGGTGGTGCTGGTGTGGGCAAGACTGTATTGATCATGGAGCTGATCAACAATGTGGCCAAGGCCCATGGTGGTTACTCAGTGTTTGCCGGTGTGGGAGAACGTACCCGTGAGGGTAACGATTTGTACCATGAGATGATTGAGTCTGGTGTCATCAACCTGAAGGACACCACCTCTAAGGTGGGACTTGAGATCCTTTTGAATAGCATGTTTGTCGTGGTATTGTTGCAGTCCAGCTTATTTTGACCCTCCCCTCTATTAGGTGGCGCTGGTATACGGACAGATGAACGAGCCCCCAGGTGCCCGTGCTAGAGTGGCTCTGACTGGACTGACCGTGGCCGAGTACTTCCGTGACCAGGAGGGTCAGGATGTGCTGCTCTTCATCGATAACATCTTCCGCTTCACACAGGCTGGCTCTGAGGTTTGTACTTTGTGTTAGAACGTTAACAAGGTATCAGGTTTACATTTAAAAGCAGCCATACTTTGGGTGTATTTACAAGCTTGATACTGTTTATAATCACCTCGTGCCCTCTCAGGTGTCTGCCTTGCTGGGTCGTATCCCCTCTGCTGTGGGTTACCAGCCCACTCTGGCCACTGACATGGGTACCATGCAGGAGAGAATCACCACCACCAAGAAGGGTTCCATCACATCTGTGCAGGCAAGTTTGAGTGATATTTTCTCCCAGTATTATATAGAAAATTAAATGTAAAGCTAGTAATGTAGGATGGCTGGAGTGCTGAAACCCCCATGGATGAATAATAATAACTCGAGGGACAACTTGGACGACTCAGTTGACATCCTTCTTCTCTCTCCAGGCTATCTATGTGCCTGCTGATGACTTGACTGACCCTGCCCCAGCCACCACCTTTGCTCACTTGGATGCCACAACTGTGTTGTCCCGTGCCATCGCTGAGTTGGGCATCTACCCCGCCGTCGACCCCCTGGACTCAACCTCCCGTATCATGGACCCCAACATTGTTGGAGCTGAGCACTATGATGTTGCCCGTGGTGTACAGAAGATCCTCCAGGTCAGAGGCGATGAAGATTTCTACTTTTGGCAATATCAAGTTCAGTGTTTACTGGGCTAAACATTTTGTTTCTACTTGTAGGACTACAAGTCCCTTCAGGATATCATTGCCATCCTGGGTATGGATGAATTGTCTGAGGAGGACAAGCTGACTGTGGCTCGTGCTCGCAAGATCCAGCGTTTCTTGTCGCAGCCCTTCCAGGTGGCCGAGGTCTTCACTGGCCACTTGGGCAAGCTGGTGCCCCTTAAAGAAACCATCAAGGGCTTTAAGAGCATCCTTGGAGGTAAGTGTTGTTTGGAGTCCCCACTGTGATGTGGCTTTAATTTGTTTTGCTCAACTTCTCATTACTGATTCCCTCTTTGCCTTTGTCTTTAGGTGAGTATGATCCTCTGCCAGAGCAGGCCTTCTACATGGTCGGACCTATTGAGGAAGTGGTTCAGAAAGCTGAGAAGCTGGCTGAGGAGCACTCGTAAACATCTGTACAATTTTAAAGTGAGGAGAGGAAAAAAAAAAAGGAGGGGGTTAGGAGCACTTGGTTTGTAAAACATGTTAAAATGCAAATGTTCCCGTCTTGTCATCCCAGAAAGTTCTATTTAATGTTTCCAATGGAAGATGGAATAAAACACTGTCTTTACACAAACCAACTTCTCAATTGTATATTTCATGAGCGTCAATAGTGGAATTTTGTTCCTAGTGAAGGCTGGATGTCCTTGTTCACTCTGACCAGAAGCTTAAAAAGATACTGCGCCAAGTTGAATTTTTGAAATGTGCTGCAGCTTGTTATATATTGAAATAAAACAGTGGACAAATGATTCAATGTCTGTCTCCCTAGTTTTCAGGAGTAATTCCACAATATTCACAAACACAGCATCAGATGTGAAAGGATGAGGGGATCTAAGGTTTTATAGTTGACTATATACTGCAGATCTGCTACACAATCAGCCCAAAGATACACACATCCTCTGGAAATGTACATGTGGTAAACAAGAGTCACCTGAAGGTAAATAATTTAATATAAAGGGTGCATCTGAAACAGATCACTCACTGGCCAGTAGGTCTACAAATATTTGTAGGTTTTTCTAAACCTGACTTCATCTGGCTTGAAAGGTTTGACAGATTTTAAAAAAAAAAAAGCCAGTGTGTCCTTATATTGAAGCACATGAGACAATATAATTAGTTTGTACCGTTTCATGCAGGTTTTGGGGGAAACACATGTTGCCAAGCATTTGATCTACATGTGCACCAAAGCAGCAGCAGCACAGTTCTGTCGTCAAGGTGACGTTGAGTCAGAAGAAGTTTGAACACTGAAGTTATTTATACATAATTGAACCAAGTTTGGACTCAATGCATCATCTTAATTTCATGTAATATAAACCCCTGGTAAAAATTTAATTATGTATTTAAGAAAAATATTCCAATCTCCCAGTTTAAAGAAATATTTATTGATCAAGCAGAAGAGAAAATTGATTCAAGAAAAACTGAAATGGGGAAAAAAAAAAGCCACACCACTAGCGCGTTGTTGCACCATCTCCGTCTTTTATAACAGCTACGTTTTCTGAAGCATACGGATGTAACTAAAGATGCTATGTAGTTTTGAGTCCTGTCTTCAACTTCCACCAGAGATTTTTCAGTTGGATTGAGGACTATTAGAGTATTATATCTGTCTCGTAGGGAAGTTTTCATTTCTTTTGCCCTATGGCCTAAAAAAGAATGATCCAAAAAGTGAAATGGTTTCATCGTCCCCAAACATCGTTTCAATTGATGGACTAAGAAGAAAGAGTTTCCAAATGTCAATGTAATCTTGTGCGTTTATTGCAGATGTAATGACTGCCACTTCCCCCGTACCTTTACCAGACAAGCATCTCCATACCAACAACGACTGGAAAATCGCTTTACACATTTAATTTGAACGGCACCAAACAAAAGTTCCAGCATCGTCACCTTTCCCGATGAAGATTAGTGATTCATCACTGAATATCACTTTAATTTCTTTTTTTTTTTTTTGTGTGTGTCTGCATGTATATTGATGGTTAATTCCATCATCTGGCAAAACCAGTCAATGTATATATGC
>JBAMYA010000012.1:5090694-5100695 GCA_037176975.1 Arrhamphus sclerolepis | reverse complement strand
CTGAAGTACACTTTCACCCACACTCTCACCTTTGCACTAGGAAATCGCTGCAAGATCAAATTGCATATAAAAGTTAATTTTTTTTTTTTGTCAATCTTGACACTAAACCACAGCATATATGCAGACACACACAAAAAAAAAGCAAAATAAAGACTTAACATATGACGGCAGCCAAGGCTATGATAGTTTCAAGTCGCTATATAGTTGTAATCAAATCTGCAAAATGGTATTATATAATAACTATCCAGGAAGTAATAGAACTGATAATACAGAAACTCACTGGTGTCAGAAGCATTTCAAATGTGGTGGCGGCACAGAGGCAGGGTGTCTGGAGGTCCTCCCCCAGAAAACCTTTTAGTAAAGTAGATTCATTTCCTGCATTCTGGTGCATTTTAGCAGGTTACTAGACACCTATTTCTATCTGTGAGTAAATAATTGATTCAAAGACTGTTTCAGACACAGATTCAACAACAAGTCTTCATTCAACTAGTCCAAATATGCATCAGCCTGTTTTGAAACGCACTGATATGGCTGAGATACTGAAATTAATGTCACACAATTTATCATCAACAATGACTTTAGAAGTTAATTTTACTTTAATTTTATTTATTATTTTGATTATTATTCTGATTTAGTTGTAGTTATAACATAACATGTCTTTGTGGCAAGCAGTGGTGATGCTCAGTGGTGTCACGATAATTAAAAAACACATTTTACCTTTATAATTTGCATTGCTTGAGTTGTGCTTTTATTTAACATGACTGTATTATTGTTCAAAATTTTTATTTGTGTTTGCAGTGATTTTTTTTTTTTTTTTCGGGGGGCGTCTTTACGGAAAGGGGTAAGATTTCTGGCTATTGCTTGCTCTTTTTAAAGCAAATGCATCTGATTGGCCAGTATATATAAATTTGTATAAATTTATCTGGCATGGTACAAAAAGATTCACAACCCCCCACAGTTATCATGGATGTAATATGCAGCCACAGATGGGGAAAAAAAAGTTTAATTTTACTGCAAAGCTAATTTGCCTTTTTTTTCTTTTTTTTTTAAGGATTTGCTCTGTTTTGAAGCCAGCACCTAGTTGTCAGTCGAGGAACTGCAACAAATCGTACTTCTTTGTTGGGCTTCAGTCTGGAAGTGAGATGGCTGGCGCTTGATAATCACTTGACTAACTGTCCATGCCGTCAACCATGTTTTTTATCTGAGGGATTCTTGAAGCCTGGACATTTTGTTTTTTCCTCACTGTGCAGCGTCATGTTGCAAAAGGGAGCAATGAGAAGAGCTGTGAACACACCCAGCTTAGTTTAGCTACAGCTCACTAATTTCGTGTGACTGGCTTAGCTTATGTTAACCCAGGATGCTTTTGATTTATTTTGAACAAAGTTGTCCAAGTGCCACAACTGAAACAACGTCTGAAACAAATGCAGCTTGAGCTGAACCATAACTCTCGTGTGCTTCTAGGCCAGAGGGTCTTCTGGCCATACCTGCACCTGTAAACTGGATGCCACTGTGGGATGCCTGCTGGCGTTGCTGACCTGCAGTCCGACCCTCTGACCACCACATATTTATATATTTATACACCAGATATTTGTATATTTTTGTACCTCTCCTCTCTCTGTCTTTCATCCTCACTGTCCTGTCTCCCTTTTCATTTCTCCCTTTACCCAGCTGGCTATTGGCAGGAGCGTCCCCTTTATAATTGAGCTGGTTCCTGCTCAAGATTTCTTCCCAAGAGGGAGTTTTTTCTTGCTATGTGCTTGGGAGTCATGCCCTGGGTTTCTCAGAAGTGCCTAGAGACAACTTTGTTGTAAATATATGCTATATGAATAAAATTAATTTCAATGGAACTGAACAAAATACATGACTGTTCTCTATAAGCTCATGGCTATGGCTATGACAGTGGCAGACTGCTAGCCACAGCTAAGCCAGGAGCTAGAAGTCAAAATGTTATTGCTTTTTACAATTTTACGTGATGTCATACAAAAAAACAAACAAAAGATCACCCCCTACGTAGTGTCCTGGATATATAATCAGAGCTTTCTTTGAATGTGCCAAACTGATGATGCAACCACAGGTTTTTATTACCTCTTATAGATAAGTTGTTTTTTTGCCCAATGATGGTCTTCTTCACTTGCACTGAGACCTTCATAAAGCTGATTTATGCTTCAGCATCGCTGTTTCACATGTAGGCTACGCACAGCCTCTATGTTGTCTTTGGCATTTATACTTGTCCTTGTTTGCTGCCATCTGCAATTACAACACCAACCACTAGATGGCAGTGAAAGTTCTTTTTTCACTGCTACAACTGACAGCACTGATATTTTTTTTTGTTTACCTCATGTATGTAGCTTTGATAAATGTTGAGCATCAGTCATTTTTACAGACATTGGCGCAAACTATCATTCTACCTGACTTGAAAACAATGAAGAAATGGTAGCCGTGGGATATCTACCAGGCACGTTTCTTGCGGTCCATGTTGACACCATCAGCATTTACATTTGAGTAGTTCAAGAAGAGAAGTTCAAGTCAGGCTATGGTGATGAAGGGTTCACCAACTCAGCTTTTAGAGGCATCATGTTTGCAGTAGCCAAACAACAGCCAAAGGCCAACTCAATACAGGGCAGTCAGCCACACCTGACCACTTAATTAGCCCATTTAGTAAAATGTCCAAATCTCACTTTTTCAGTTTTGTAGGCAACTCAAAAAGTGCAGTCTTGGGACACTGGACCCGTCCACATCAGATCATCTCCTCATTCTGACTACTGCTGCGAAATACTACAACAGGCACCAACCATCAGCACGATGCAATTTCAAGCAATGCATAGCAAAACTTTATTTAAAGAAAAGAAAATTACAGGTTAAATAACTAGGGCTTTTTTACAAAATTAAACAAAATGACAAAACTTTGGACCTGACAAGCTCCATGGCTTGGAGAGACGTTTTCCTTTGTTTAGTTATGAAAATTAAAAGTGATTAATAGATTAATAGACCTAGTGTTGTTTTAACGTCAAAATGTATCTAGATTGCAGACATATTCAGGCCTAATCTGTACTAAACAGTAAGTGTTTTGAGGGTGACGTGAAGCCTGAAGTCTCCAAGAAAATGAGGTTGTGGACCACATGTGGTGGATATTTGAGTTCAAGCATCCATATTCAGCTTGAGTCAATGCAGTATGTCAAAGCAAGTAGCCCCCCTCAAATAGAAGCCAAGTTTGAGCCATCTGGGATATCATCAACAGATCTCAACATTGTCATGGTGATGAAGGTTTAGCAGTCACTGCTGACACCAAACCTCGTATGTCACTTGACATTTATCCTCAGTCAAAGCTGCAGTGATCCTATGGGAGCCTTTCAAGATACAATTAAATGGCGCAAGAACAAGACACCAAAAAGAGTGAAATCTGCTTTATTAACTGGGAATTCTTCTCAATCCTCTTCTGAGTCCAGTTGCTTTTTGTCTGCAGACGTTCTGGGTTATTTAGTGCTTCACAATTCAGTGTTGACTGACTACTGTTGCATTTATATAAGTCCCTTTATGAAACACAGCAAGCATTAACATAGGTAGAGATAATGGGGGGGAAAAAGAAGAACAAGCTGCAACTAATTTGTTTTTGCTATTAAAATGAGTTGCTGTGGTAAAGACATATTTATGTAAGAGGGCTTAGCAACAAGGAGCTCCAGTTTCCAGTTAGTGTGAATGTCTGAGTTCTGAGATCAGAGAGAGCTCCTCATTTATTTATTTCATTTTATTCTTTTTTTTTTTAAATAGCTTGAGGGACAAAAGTCTTTGCTGGGCCTTTCAGATGACGTGACTGTTGTTTATTGCTATATTTCAGAGGTGCTGCAGTGCAGTGCAGTTTGAAGGCGTGTTGGTGGAAGCAGTGCATACAATTTCAAAGTCGCTGCCATGAAGAGAGCTGGCTGCACGTCAGTTGCTTTGGTTTGCTGACAGTAGGGATGATTTTAGATGCTTTTGAAACACCATGGGACATCTCTTTGTTCTGTTGTTGAAAGTGACTGCAGCCAACTCACTGGATGATCTCTAATCTGGCCCTGCAGCTTCGGTGGTTTGGCTTTTTTGAAATTCTCCTGGACGAATGTGGGAAGAGAGGGATCGTTGCTTGAGTTTGGGCTTCCCCACACATTTGGCCACAAGGTGGCAGCAGTGTCCTGATGCTGATTTGACACACCAGGGAAAAAGTCTTATATTTAAAAAAAAAAAAAAAAATCTAAAATTAAAAATATAAATTACCCTTACAGGTTGTATTTGATGTGTAAATGGACAGTAAGCCATTCACATAAACCTAGTAAAGTCAGATCAAAGGTATATGGGAATTCACTATAAAGTACATAATTTTAAAAAGTGGTCTTTTTAATGGTCTTGCAGTTTGTACATTTTTTGAACAGTTTCCATACCATCTAACCTAATTTTATTAGTTTTTCTGGTTTATATTACTTATTATTTGGTGTAATGCAATTATTGTTATTAGGGTTATTATATGTTTAGTTTTTAGAACGTGACATTTAAAGTGAACACAGAAAATACTCTTTTCCTGAGAAACAAAAGACTTTTCCTGTCAGCATTTAAATGCAGGGGTGAACGACCAGCCGGACATTCCTACCATCCAATACTCACTTGTTTTCATGTGCAAACAGACTGGATTTCTCAGATCATTAAATGGAAATTGATAAATTTTCATGTGTCACTTTGTTTTAAGCATTTAAAACATAAACCTGTTTCAGAATCCTTTTCTTTCCTTCTTCCTCTTTTTTTTAAATACATGATTTAAACTTTCATCAGCACAGCTAAACATAGACCCAGTTTTGTGATTTAGAGAAACGCTTTTGTTTACTTTTGGATGAGAATTTGTATTATCAGCAGAGAAAAATGCTGACAAGATACAAGTGTGTGATTACACAGCATTGTACACTTAAGGCGGAAGCACCGACGGAAATACCTTCGAGAATTAATGAGGTTTAACTAAAGGTCAACTGAACTTTTAATTCACATTAGGTGCAAAGGAATTATTCTACACACCTCGCACTGACTGCTGTGTGTGTGAGTTTAAGACACTTAAACTGAAAATAGCTGTTCTGGTATCCAAAAGGAAGCCAGGCAGGAAGTCAGTTTGGATAAGGGGAAAAAATCTTTAAATGTGTTATCACACTAGCATCTTTAAAACTGTATAATAGCAGCAACTTCTGTTGAACACTGTGATGTTTAATGTTGCGTTTCTGTAGCAAACGTGGAGCTTTCTATCAGGTTTGGTTGGTATAATCAAGCCACGTTGCACTCTTACGAAATCTGCCACGTTGGTCGCTCTGTGTTTGATTCTATCCATCACTAGTAAAGGCTAGATGTTGCTCTGTCTATCATTCTTCCCGTTTGGCTTTAGCTGTATAAATCAGACGTACAGTTATTGTTAGATATTGCATAGCTAAGAGCTGAAATGCTTCACATGGCTGTAATTTAACAAACAAGAGATGTCGGGGTAACTCCCTCCTGCTGCATGTGAATATAAATCTATAGAAACATGCAAAGCATCACACTGTACTTGCCTTTGTTTATTTGAGGTATTCCTATTGTTTGATTATTTATTTCTTCATGTGCATTTTTTTTATGTAGTCAAACTCTATAAGACTAACATGTTTGACACCACATTCGAGTAAGACCTGCTGGAAGAGCTTGCTGACTTGAAGGTTGGAAAGTCTTGCACACATCTATTTGTAAACTGCTCATGTGACTCAAGAGATTGTCAACCTCTGAACCAGCGTGGCCTTTTATGCTGTCACACAGCAAAAAGGATAAGAAGCACCTCAGGTGTCGAAGTTTAGCTAACAGGTGGGATCAGAAGTGCACTTTCTGGATCTAAACCAGCTAAAAGCTCCATCTTCTCCGAATGCTACCGAGCTTTGATTGGGATCTTTTGTCTCTTTGTCTGTCCTGTCCTTTAATGTTCCACTATTGGTGACTCTAGTCCTCTCTGACAGAAGCAGGGTTTAGGGTTAGATTAGACTGTCAGAAAAAGGGCTGGTGAAGGGATAGGAGTCGATTAAGAATTTCAGATTCTGCTTTTTTGTGTAAGAGTGTCTGGTTGTGATGCGTGATCAGCAAGAATGAAAGGAAAGGTGCAGAAGATGATGTTGAGACCTACGATGTTGTATGGTTTCGAGACTGTGGTACTGAGGAAAAGACAGGAGGAAGGGTTGGAGTCAGCAGAGGTTAAAGTGTTGAGATTTGGATAGGATGAGGGATGAGTACATCCAAGGGGAGGCCAGTCTGAGCTGGTTTGGTCATGTACAGAGGAGCGATAGTGAATATATCAGTAGAAGGATGATGAGGTTGGAGCTGCCAGGCAGGAGGTCTAAAGGAAAACCGAAGAGGAGACTTACAGATGTAGTAAAACAGAACATGAAGATCGGTATGACAGAGTGTAGAAAATTAAAACGCATGGACTACGTAGGGGTATAACACCTGCCGTTGACATGAGTGTCACTGTTTTTGATAAGACAAGAGATTTTTTTTGTTGTACTATGATTTGCATATTTCACAGTTAAATTATCTTGAGGTGTCTGACTCACACACCAGAGCTGCCATTAAGCCCATGATCATCTTCATTGTCATTCATTATCACTGTCATTCCTGTCTATAATGGATCAGGTGCTATAACAACCATAACCGTTAGTCATTTTGCAGGTGTCTTAATCTAGTCTTTATAGGGCGCCTCTCAGACTCTAATGTGACTATGTGTTCATTAAAGATTTTGCTCTTCACTTAAGACTAATGAGTCCCTGCACTAATTAGGTCCTTATGAAATTGTGGGGTACATCAAGAGGAGAGCCATTTCCTCCGTTCAAGGGAAGGTTTCAGTGTTGAAATGTTGTAGCATGTTCTACTTTTCACTATTTTTTTTTTTTATTGCTTTAGTCACTTCGTTTTTGCCAATAAAATTGTTCATAATCCAAGATATGTCTTTGTCGAAAGAGAAACACAGTGTTCATTTAAAGGTAATCCCCTGTGTGAATGGATCCATCACATCCAACAATGAAAGGTACATAAACAGTGCAGGAGCTTTCGCAGGTGAAATGTTTGCTCTGGCGAGGTCACTGGCCTTTTCAGCAGCACAAACCGACAGGACACTTACCTTCAGCAAATTCATCTGACCCTGAGTTCCAACCAAACCCAAATCTGTTCAATAACAGCACGTGATTCACTGCCCCGGGTTACATACTATCACAGCTACAGGAGCTGCACATCAGGATACTGGACTGTTGGTTTACTCCGACTTGGATCCAAGAAGACTGGGAGAACAAACTGACTAGTAAACACTCGTTTTTGTGCCTAAAGATACGTACGCTCTGAGGTGGGATTTTCGTTTTTGACTCCTGTAATGCATTTCTCTTTGATTTTCCCAGATGACTCAACATGCCTACAGGATCAGTGAGACTGCAGAGCATTAAAAAGCTGGGACAGGAAAACCACAGCTATGAGCCTTCAGATGAGGGTAATGCAGCTTTTCCTTGGCAAAACTGTTCTAATGATAACAGAATAGAGGTCCGCTAATGATTACTCATGCAAAAAACACTGTATTTAATTTGCTTTATAAGGACTGTAGTTTGGGTCACAAACTGAAATGTGCATGGTGTTTTTGTGTTGCAGACCCTTACGCCTCCTACATGTAAGTAGTAGATTTTATGAGTCGTTAGTTATTGATGTTATTAACACTTTAAATGTCTATGAATGACACTCAGTTAAGTACATTATTTTCTTCATTTTTAATAATCGCTCTGCATTTTTATTATAGATTTCCCTGTTGAAAGATCCACCATCTTCACCAAAAGAGTAGCGTGGCATTACGAGTTAATGTGATTTGTTAACACTTAATTACCATGGTCCCGGAAGCTCAACATCCTGCAGCTTAAAGATCCCCCCAGAATTGTTGGAAATAGAAAAATGCTTTGAGTAATAACATGTGTCTTACAAGTTCAGCCATTAGGCTTTAACTAAGTGCATAAACTTATAGACACGACTTGTTCTCTTCTTAATCACGAACAGAAGGGATTCTCCATGCCTCTTGCATTAAATCCTCATGAGTAATGTAGTCCTTAAGCATGTGCTTTGTACCATTATTGCAAAGGGTAACCCCGAGGCAGTCTCTCAGTGTTCTGTTTTCTTCTCTGCAGGACTATGACGAATTCAAAAGAGAAAAACAAGTAAGTGGTACATGCCCTGAAAACTTTGTCACATTCACCTGATTTATAAACTAAATGGGCTTCTGTTCCTATCAGAGCTGACAGAAACGGACAGGAACCTGCAATAAGAGTCGGCTTCTTTCAGCTGGTAAAACCTGTGTTTTCTACTTTTTTATGCTACTTGCACTCTTTGAGAAACTTTGCCTATTCAATGCAAGCGTATAATCGCGTTCACGTGCTTGTCCAGTTCCGCTTTGCCACCTGCAAGGATGTGCTGATGATGGTGGTGGGCAGTGTGTGCGCGGTGCTGCACGGCTCGGCCCAGCCCCTCATGCTGCTGGTGTTCGGCCTGCTCACCGACACCTTCATCGATTACGATATCGAGCTCAACGAGCTCAGTGACGAGCGAAAGGAGTGCGTGAACAACACCATCCAGTGGAAAAAGAACTACACTGCATCTGTGCTCCAGACGAACATAAGCCTCTTTGACAATTCAACGTGGGAGGTGTTCATTCCTCTGAGAAACATGTCTTGTGGGTAAGTGTGTTGTGAGGCGCAGGCAATCTGGTAACAGAGGTAATCTGTCATCTGAAAAAGAAAGTACATCCACTTTCAGCTGCAAAGTTTTCCATTAGAACATAATGAAGAAAAAAAATTGTGGCGATATTGCGTCATACCATTTTTTTTTTTCGACACAACCTACAACAGAACTCCAAAGTAGTGTTTAAAAAAACTAAGTATACCTCATGGCTTTCAGAACCTTCCTTAGCAGTCGTAACGTAATACGGTGGTCCACGGTATGACATTGTCGGGCTCTTAGATTGTCTGCAGTGTTGCTTCAGATTATTGAGATTTCCAAGAAGTTGTTTATTCATAGCCCATTGAAGGTCTCATTAGTGGACTAGACCATAGCTACACCGTCCTTTTTTTTTCTTTTGGGCCATTCTGTCAGTGTACTTTGGATCGTCCCTTTGGTGCGTGGCTCATTTTCAGCCAAGCTTTAGCTGTCTCAAATCATCACCCCTCCATTACTGCACTTGACATTTGGTATGAGGTGTTCGTGCTGGTACGTTTGTTTTAGAGAAAAAAAAGCTCTTGGCAAACCTGTCAAATAGGTGGAACTCTTCTTTTACAACTGTGCTAACTTTAATCCTATAACGCCAAACGTATCATATTTGATACATACACTTCTAACACCTATTGCATCACCATATGGTATAAACATTTCTTTAAAACCTCTTGTATACAATCCGAGATTGTATACAATTTTGCATCACAACAATTCTGAAAAAAAGCACATGGTACAATTCAAAATGGCTGAATCTCATTAGCCCCCTGCTGGTTGTGTCAAGAAGAATAATATTGGTATTTTGAAGACTTTATGGTGAGATTTTCCTCAAAATATTTACTAATATCTAAGAAAAGTATAATTACTTACTTCTTTGCATTTTATTTATGGTAAAAATGTGCATAAAAAGTGTGTCTCAAATTTGATACAGCAGGCTGACAAAAAAGTTATCAATAAATCCCTCAATCCCTCATTTCCCATGTGTTCTATGGACAATACAATGTCCATCTCTGCCTAAACAAGGACAGGAACTGTTTTCTTCCTTACCACTTGGCAGTAAAAGATAGAGATTGAAAAGGGCAGCGGTTACAAATAAAGATGCAGTTGTTAGATGGCTAAGAAAAAAAAGTGGTTCTTGTTCATCGCCTCAGTTTCATGTATTGCCTGGTTAAAATGTTGCAAAACAAAAAAGAACTACTGAAAAGGGCAGCTGTGAAATGAAGATCCAGATGTTACGGATG
>JBAMYA010000012.1:5067221-5088447 GCA_037176975.1 Arrhamphus sclerolepis | reverse complement strand
CATCACCTCAGTTTCATGTATTGCCTGGTTAAAATGTTGCAAAACAACAAAGAACTACTGAAAAGGGCAGCTGTGAAATGAAGATCCAGATGTTACGGATGGCCAAGGAAAAAAAGTTTTTGTTACTGCCTGAAATGTTAGTAATGCCTGATGTATCAGATATGATACAAAAAAACCAAAGAAACATATATACAAATTATTTCTTGGGTCACGCTTTACAGGGCTAAACAAGCAAACCAAGGACTACAGTGTATGGGATATATCTGTTGAATTTCTGCTACTCTGAACATAACAAGTCTGAACTCAGAGTGAATGTGCTGGAATATTTAACCCCCTTTGAAGGCCTGTCAACTCTGAATGATCTTCCTTTTAGTAGAATTGTTTGAAAATGGCCTTGTTAGGCTTCCCAGATTGATGAAAAGCAGCACTTGCTTGCAAGTGTTTGCGTTTGCTGATGATACATTTATGGTAACATGTTACCACAAGGTATTCAAAATGAAATTCGAAAACATAATATATGAAAAGAAAAGAAAAGAAACAGAAAACTTGCACCCAGCTCACTCAACAGCATTGATATTTGGTGTTTCTGATGTTTCTAGCTGCTTTCGTCATACCAATAAATAACCAATCAGTTTTGTTTGATTAAAAAGTAAACGGTTTGCTTTGAAACCAACCCCCATGTACAACTTCACTGGCTGCAGAAATTGAAGAACGTCAACTTCTTCAATTTCTGACCTTATGGGAACAATGCTTCCAACAAAAATGCAATGGACCCGCAGTTAAGTAAGGCAATGCTTGATGTCAATTTATTTATGGTCACTTGACAGCAAAGCCTAGATTGCACGTGCACACGTGTGAGTCAATGATTTTACAAGCAATTTCAAGGTTATAGACAAATTTCCTTAGTTGGAAGAAAATCACAAGAGTCTTGCAAAATGTGTCGTTCATTGACACAATTTGTGTCAACACATTAACAGTGATAATTCACAAAGGAATCTACTTGCAGTCGTTCAAATAGCAATTCTGCAAGATACCCCGTCTTTACAAAACGTTTAATCAGTGTCATAAAACTCTTGCTTACAGCATTTAGATGTTGCCTGGGAACAAGTAAGGAACTGACCCATTTAATAAGCTTAGTAAGCCACAAAGGCACACCGTTTGTGCCTTACAGCTCTGTTTTTGTTCAGTAACTGCTAACAAAGTGTGTCAATATGTTAATCCATCAGAGCTTGTATTGACCTAACTTAATAACTAATAAATACTGGATGATTTTTGACTGTGTCCTTATAAAGCATATTATGTCAGTCTATGGCATCAAATGGCTAACTTTGTTACTTACCACAATTCATTTTAAACAGTCCATAGTCCTTAAAGAAACCTTAGAAGTAAAAGAGAGTGTTATTTCTTTTTCACATGACTACACGTGCTTATACATCAATGTAATTTTTAAGAGCTTATTAATGATTCATTGCATATGTGCCTGATTTTCAGGATTCTCGACATTGAATACGAAATGACCCTCTTTGCCTTCTATTACGTCGGAATTGGAGCAGCTGTATGTCTTCTAGGATACTTCCAGGTCAGTCTTAAAGTGTCACACTGCCTTCAAGGAAAAAGATGTATCTCCTGTGAGTCATCTCTGCATCCACCAAACCAGCCATCAAGACATCCGGTTATCAGGACAGTCAATTCTTTTGGCAGTGAAAGCTTTAAAAGAAAACTGTGCAACATCTAAAATTATCCTTCTTGATATGCTGCCAACATGCTTTTGCTTATTTGTATTTAATGTTCTCAGCTGCATGCCATGAGATTATCTGTAAATAGTCGATCCAAGGCTGTAAAACCCAACTAATGAGCAATTACAGGCCCATGGCAAACCTTCTGTTCATAATATTACATTATAATTTATATATATGTGTGTGTGTGTAAATGAATACATAGAGAGAGAAAGGTTTGGTGTTTTCCAGTTAGTTTTGTGACCTCTGCACCCCTGCTTCCTACATAGTTGAACATAAGATACAACAAGAGTGCCTGGTTTCATCCAGGACACAAGAGTACTAATCACACACCTGAGTGAACATGAACGGTGTAGAAATCCCCTTGGCTTGGGAACACATAGCTTTACTTAATTGACCATCTCTCCGCGCAATCAATGGGTCAGCAGTCAGTGCATGACATTCATTGTGTAAAATAGTTGTTTTTTTAAATAGAACTGCTGGTTTATACACAAAAACAGTTTTATTTAACATGTAAGATGGTCTTCCTGAGATTTAACAATGTATTTTTGTGATTTAAAGAAGAAAAAAAGACATATTACTATGTTACTTCCCCTAATAAAGCTCTGCAATGTACATCTTTCTATAATGAAACTGGGTGGCATCTTCTTATTGAAATTTCCTCATTCTTATAAATGCTTAGATTTTTCCAAAGCACCTGTGCTCACATTTTCTCTAGAAATCCTTACAATCAAATCCCTAAAACCTGTAGACCTGGACTATCTTACATCATAGAGAGGTTCCAGAATTTACTTCTAATAGTGCACTACTGGTGTGATGACATCCCGCTGTCCCGCTTGCTCGATAGCTAACTATTACCATATGTAAGTGTAACCTCTTTTACCACTGACAGATCTCGCTGTGGGTGACAGCCGCTGCCAGACAGATTCAGCTCATCAGGAAAATGTACTTCAGCAAAGTGATGCGGATGGAGATCGGCTGGTTCGACTGCACCTCGGTAGGGGAGCTCAACACTCGAATGTCAGAGTAAGTGGGGAAATTATGACATTATTTCAAGCTGATGAGGGATATTGGCACATCGCTGCCTGCGTTACAGTGGTTACATCTGTTTTGCAGTGACATCAATAAGATCAACGATGCGATTGCTGACCAGGTCGCCATATTTGTGCAGCGCTTCACCACCTTTGTGTGCGGTTTCTGCATCGGATTTGTGAGAGGATGGAAGTTAACGCTTGTCATCATTGCAGCAAGTCCGCTGATTGGTGTTGGAGCTGGTCTCATGGCTCTGGTGAGTTTCTACTTGACCTGATTTGACCTCATTTAAATTGACTATCTTAACTTTAATTAACTTGACAAGTTAATATATTTTCTGTTGACCTGACAGTTTCACCCGCTGACTTCACTTCTGATGACAAGTCAGTTTGAGTTGTTGACTTTCTTGATTTCCTTGTCTTCTAGTCACTAGAGAAGTTGACATGACTTGATTACTTCATCAGCCCATGTCACAAGCTTTTCCCTCATTTAGAGTTTGCTAACAATGTGTACCTGGACAACTGCACCTTGGGTGCAGAAAAATGCACCGCCACACACTTATAGTGGATCCTAAGTCATGATTGACTAGAATTGAATTTAGATATTTTCTCAAAATTAATCTTCTCCATAGTATGACTTTATAGGTTACTCTAATGTCTTGACTTATCAACTTTACTTCACTTCTTTTGTCATTGCATTTGACCTGACACCACAGCTTCTGCTTGTCCCTCGACTGACTCTGCTTCTCTTTTAACTTTAGTTCGTGGCGAAGCTCACAGGGATGGAGCTGCAGGCTTATGCTAAAGCCGGTGCCGTAGCTGATGAAGTCCTCTCCTCAATTAGGACAGTTGCTGCCTTTGGTGGAGAGAAAAAAGAAGTGGCAAGGTATGCAGATATACAAACTGAAAGCTACATACATATTCACCTTATTCTGAGCCCTTGTGCTTTTCTAAAGGTATGACAGGAACTTGGACTCTGCCCAGCAATGGGGCATCAGGAAAGGTCTGATCATGGGCTTTTTCACTGGATATATGTGGCTGATCATATTCCTTTGCTATGCTCTGGCCTTCTGGTACGGGTCCACCCTTGTGGTGGACACTATGGAATACACACCAGGAACGCTACTGCAGGTACGACTTTAAATGTCAGAAATATTCATTGCAGCCTAATCTGACAGAAAGTAAAATGGCTACGTTGCTGCACAGATATAAACCATTGCAGTTTCAAACAACCATGTTTCCTTGACTTATTTCCTTTTGTAAATACAAAAGGAAATAGCTTTGGTGTCCCTAAGTAACTAAGCCACTATTACATACATACATACGTGCACAGTCAATGGAATGTCTCATGAAATATTCATTAATCTGTGAGTAGATTTGCACATGAATCACCTCTTTCACTAATGCTGTGTAAAATTTGGATTTGGATGTGTGTATCTTTTAGTTGGGAGCACATTCTCATTGCTCAAGAATCAGGATAAATCCCTCCCTGTCCAGGGGGGATTTATCCTGATGGTTTTGTTAAGGTACCCTTAACAAAACAACAGCTTATCTAGCAATTTCTACTCATAAACTGAGACGAGGCTACATTTTGGACATGTGTTTTTCTTGTGATATTGATCTGTGCAACCTGTATAGATGCTCCGATGAACTGGCTAACAGTTCATTCCTACAAAATGCAAGCCCTGTTTTCTCTCTTTATTTTATTTTTTAAGTTCAAGCACTTGAATCCCTGTGGCTTAAACTTTCTTCTTCATTTCTATTGAAGGTATTTTTTGGAGTTCTAGTAGCAGCCATGAACCTGGGACAGGCCTCCCCATGTCTGGAGGCGTTTGCTGCGGGTCGTGGAGCTGCCACCATAATATTCGAGACAATCGACAGGGTAATAATAAACCATGTTTCAGATTTCCTCCCCTGAAATGGAATGCTTTGGAGTTTTCAGAAAGAAATTTCTGCCTCTTATTCTCAAATCTCACTTTTGAAATGTGTCATCACCAGGAGCCTCAGATTGATTGTTTATCAGAAGCTGGATATAAGCTTGACCGGGTCAAAGGAGATATTGAGTTCCACAATGTGACCTTCTACTACCCCTCCAGACCTGAAGTTAAAGTATTTGAGCATTTATACATTTCTTTAAACACATATAAGGCTGCATGACAGTTTGTATGACAAAGAGACTCCAGTTAAACAAATGAAACGCAATAAACAATAAAGTATGTCTTTCTATTGTACTCTGTATGCAGAGTGACTGGTAGCAGCCACCTTAGACGTGGTCAGTGGAGATAAAACACTGTGCATAACTTAAAATGAGATTGTACCTAAAAATAGGATCTGCACAAATGGATGCAAATGAAAGGAAATCCAAATATTTGATTTGTCAGCTTGTCATAAAAAAAAGGCACAATATGTCTCCTTGAGGCTGATTTTGTAACCTCTTCCAGCTGGATGAGCATCAAGAACTCTTTTTTTCTGGTATCAGAAAAAAGAAACTACTTTGTATGGCCATACACCTCTAAAAATGACTTGTAAAGTTTAGAGTTTGATAGATAACTGTCTTTAAACAGAGTGCCCTGTTTTATTTTCACAATTGGCAACTATAAACTGAGAATATCAATCCATTTCTCCATTTTTACTTGCTTCGTGAGATGGCAGGAGTCTATCGCAGCTTTCATTGGATGGCCCCTGACTGAAAATGCTCGAGTTTATATTCAAATTAATTACTGACTCTTGATCGTCACATATTTATTAGCACCTGCAGATTATGACTATTGGCAGATTTCTTTGTCTCATTTGTTCAATTGGGGTCTCTCCTATGGAAGACATGATTTGTAAGTCATATTTAAGCAGAAAACTGGAGGAAATGGTTAACTAAGTAGGGTCTGATTGCTGGTGTCAAGGGTTTGCCCCTTCACTGTGTCTTTGTGACCTCTTTTCATCAGATCCTGGACCAGCTGAGTGTTGCAGTGAAGTCAGGGGAGACCACAGCCTTTGTGGGGCCAAGCGGGGCTGGAAAGAGCACTGCCATTCAACTCATCCAGCGTTTCTACGACCCTAAAGAGGGAATGGTGAGCGTAAAGCTCCAAAAATGTCCCACTTGTGGAATGTTCAGTGTTTCTTTTCTTCCTGTGAGGGGTCCCTTTGCCAATCTTGAGACTTCAGTTTTCCATGACACACTGTTGCTACCAAATCCTTCCTTTTCAGCTTCGTAGGACTTGTTTCAAAATGAACCATCCCCTGAGGGTAGCAGAGGTACATGATAATCTGTTTCATTATTCAGTCAATGGTTCCTAACAGCCTCATTTTTCACATTTAGAGGAATAACAGACCTCCTCAAACACCATATGCTTGTATTCCAATCAGATTCTCAAGAAGGAAATATCTCTTTTTGTACCTTTTTATTAGAAGCTACCTTGTTGAAAAGGGGGGAAAAACAACACATTATAGTCCCACATTGCTTTAATAGAGTCATCCATCATTTTTAGCAACAGCACCTGCTCTCTGTGTCCCCCATCTCAGGTGACCCTGGACGGTCATGACATCAGAGGGCTGAACATCCAGTGGCTGCGCTCTCTGATTGGCATAGTGGAGCAGGAGCCTGTACTGTTTGCCACCACCATCGGCGAGAACATACGCTACGGCCGACCTGACGTCACCATGGATGACATCATCGCTGCTGCAAAGGAGGCGAATGCGTACAGTTTCATTATGGACCTGCCACAGGTGGGGGAGTGCAGAGAGACGGGGGGGGGGGGGAGAATTTCAGACCTCCACGTTTCAACATCTGATAAATTCTTTATGTTCCATTTGGGAATGAAATATGGTTTTATGAGATTTGTACATATATTTATTTTGGGATTGAGGATAAATAAATGTGAGAATCACATATTATTTTATTATTATTTCCACACTGTACCAACCCTTTTTTCCCCTTAATGTGGTTGTGTAAGTATGTACTAACAACTTTCCCTGTTATTATTAAATCTGTTAGAAATTTGACACATTGGTGGGCGAGGGTGGGGGCCAGATGAGCGGCGGGCAGAAGCAGCGCATTGCCATCGCGCGAGCTCTGGTCAGAAATCCCCGCATCCTGCTGCTGGATATGGCGACGTCTGCTCTTGACAACGAGAGTGAAGCTATTGTTCAAGAAGCTTTGGATAAAGTATGTTAATATCAACAATAAGCTTTGAATTTTATATTTAAGAGTCAAGTCAAGTCAAATACATCATCTTATGTTGCATATAGATCTTATTTATTAGTCTCAAAATTCCCATCCATTGAAATATTAACAGGATGCAACAATTAACTTAATTTTTTAAAATCTGGGCACTGGTGCGTAGAGTAGAACTGATGCACGTTGCATGATTTGGATTTTCTCGTAGGTACGCATGGGCCGCACCACCATCTCCATTGCTCACCGGCTGTCCACCATCAAGAATGCTGATGTGATCGTGGGCTTCGAGCATGGCCGGGCCGTGGAGCGGGGCAAACACAACGAACTGCTGGACAGGAAGGGCGTGTACTTCACCCTAGTCACCCTACAGAGCCAAGGAGACAAGGCTCTGAACGAGAAGGCCCGGCAAAGTAGGTCCCACCTTCTGGTCGATAATATCACAGGTGGTTCTAGTAAATGTGACCTCCACTTTCTCCTGATTCTCTCATGTCAGTGGCTGAGAGTGAAGAGGAGGAACCAGGGAGGCTAAATCTATCCAGAGCAGGCAGCTACCGTGCCAGTTTGAGGTATTACACAAACACTTTCCCAATCATATATTATTAACTCACTCAGCCCTGACTTTGCATCTAAATAAGATAATTGCAGCAGTTATTTTGGGGCTGAAATAGACTTGTGTAATCGCAGGAACTAACAGCATGATTTACTTAATTGCCATACTACATTTACTTTGACATTTGGAGAATTTAACTGACACAGTCATCCATAGCCACTTATAAATGCTGCAAGAGCAGCGGAGGCATCAAATCCTCTATCACCATGGTTACAAGCAGCCAGTAATGACACCTGCAGCAGCACTGCCAAGTAGCTAGAATATACACAAACGATGGATATTGATGCAGAAGTTTAGATTCTACTTGTATTGTGCAGAGCATCAATCCGCCAGCGATCCCGATCCCAACTGTCCAATCTGATCCCAGACTCTTCCGTTCCTGTTGCTGGAGATCTCGGCCCCAGATCCTACTCTGTGTCACAAGCAGATAAATACAAGGTGCGTCTGGAGCTGTTTGACCCCAGCTTTTGTTCTGGTTATTGCTGTCATTAATGTTACTGTAAATGTCTGTACGTTTAGAAAGATGTGCCAGAGGAGGACGATGAAGCCGTGGAACCCGCTCCAGTTGCCAGGATCCTGAAGTACAACTTACCTGAGTGGCCCTATATGCTCTTTGGTTCCTTGGGGGCTGCGATTAATGGTGGTGTCAACCCTGTTTATTCACTCCTGTTCAGTCAAATCCTGGCGGTGAGGTTCAATTTCAGATGTCAAAATCCCAAACAAGCGCTTCCAGAAACTCTGTAGAAACTTGAATAATATCTCTCTTTTTGTGTGTTGAATAAATTCATTTATTATCAATATTAAAGCATTTCTGTGAAACTGATCTCAGGATGACCCAATAACAAGAGTCTAAATGCCTGGGTATGGTCCTGACTGAAACATCTCTCTTTCTTCCACATCTGTGTGTGCAGACTTTCTCAATAATAGATCCTGCTTATCAGAGGAAGGAGATTGATGGCATCTGCCTCTTCTTTGTCATGGTCGGCGTGATCTCTTTCTTTACCCAGATGCTGCAGGTAGAGTAGCAGTCTGCTTTGAAAAGACTGATTACTTTAGTGCTCCTGAGCTGCCTTCACTCTCTGCTTGTGATCAAGGTTGAAGGAAAGTCACAAGAGACCTCCTTCATTTTGGTAAATGAATGCCTTTATCAAATTTGAAAGAAAACAAAAAGAGCCCAAACATTTCCCTACCTCCTGTAGAGAGACTGCTTCACAACTGAGTCATGAGTTCTGACCTCCTGGTGATGACAAGAGACCATTTTACCAGATTGCATGTATTATACTCCGTGAGATAACATTGTAAGGCTCTTTTTTTGGATTTAATAAAAGTATTTCCTGTCTGTATGCATCTCCAGGGTTATGCCTTCTCTAAGTCCGGAGAGTTACTGACCCGCAGGTTGCGGCGGATCGGCTTTCACGCCATGCTGGGCCAAGAGATTGGCTGGTTTGATGATCACAGGAACAGCCCTGGAGCTCTGACCACACGTCTGGCAACCGATGCCTCACAAGTCCAGGGGGTGAGTTACAGCCTGAGGAAAACAGCAAATATATATACCAAAAGTCATTCATTCACATGTTCAGCTGTAAAACAGGAGTTTTTATCTTCAAAACTGAGGCGCTGAGATTCACAGACAGCTGCTTTGTGATTCCTCTAGAATTTCATGAACTTTTGCTGTATTTTGTGATGTTTAAATTTTGTGATATTTAAATTTTTGCATGTTTTTCAAATGTGAATACACATTTTCATCTTTTTTCCTGTACATGTTATTGACGGCATACATTTTTGAATGATCCGGGTCGCGGGGGCCGCCCCAGCGCATGCTGGAGGTCCTGGCTTGAAGGAGCCAACAAGACCATATCATCTGCAGAGATGGAATACAGTTGTTCCCGAACTGGACCCCCTCCAGTCCCCGGCTGCACCTAGAAATTCTGTCCATAAAAATAATGAACAGAACCGGTGACAAAGGGCAGCCCTGATGGAGTCCCACATGCACTGGGAACAGGTCTGACTTACTGCCAGCAATGTGAACCAAGCTCCTGCTCCGGTCGTACAGGGACCGCACGGCCCTTAGTAGAGGGCCCCGACCCCATACTCCCGGAGCACCTCCCACAGAATGCCACGAGGGTCCCTTAGCTTCTGGCACCAGCTCCCAAACTGCTTGCCGTCTCTGCCCTTTTCCTCTATCCATGTCCAGCATCACTTGCTTTTAAGGCCCTTGTCAACTATGACATTTTCCCCTGGCTTCATGAATTTAGCCTCCATGCTTTTGATTTCGGGAGAAACAACCGCCGACTCGCCTCGGATGCTGCACTTTAAGCCCTGTGATATATGTCCAGCCTGCAGAAGTGGGCTTATGTTGCATTGTGTTGTTGTATTATTTAGCGACATGTCCACTGGTAGAAAGTGAAGAGTACTGTTCAACTGTCAGAACTGCTTTTGTTTTCTGCTCTGGAAGGTGTATCTGACTTTCTATACATGGACAAATCACCACTAAATGAAATACTTGGAATAAATGGAACGCTCTCCATGTTCAGTATGTTTGGAGTGACTGTCCTCCTCTCACCAAAATTGAATTACTATATTATAATATTATCAAGATACCATGTGGTACAGGAATGTACATTTCTGGAGTGATTTACAGGGGCTGAAATACCAGTTTAATGTTAATCTCTGAACCAAAACAAAGCTGTGGCTAATTAGTATATACATATATATTAGATGTGCCCATAGTAATATTTGAAACATGTGATGCAAATTGGCTGAAAATTGAGTTTATGATCAGTTTTGGAGAAAAGATATATGATGGTGATCTATGTACTTTAATGTGAATCTAAGTGTTCTATACATTGTTGGGGGGGATGAATCCTGCCATTCTGGAGAAGAAACCATGATGTGCTGTCTTTTATAGAATGTAATGTATCAAATTAAACTTGAAGTTGTCATTTTAGACTGGACTGGAGCCTGCTTAGACAGAGGACAACGCTCCAGTGTGATTGATAGTTAGTGTCAGGGAAGGTTGAACTACTGCTTGTTAGGTTTCATTAGATCTGGTCTTTCCCCACAAAGTCACCACCACAGTGAACAACGTTTTTTGTCAAGTAACAAGATTCCATTTACTGTCCTGTGAAGGCTACAGGTTCCCAGATAGGCATGATCGTCAACTCTCTGACCAACATCGGCGTGGCTGTGTTGATGTCCTTCTACTTCAGCTGGAAGCTCACCATGCTCATCCTCTGCTTCCTGCCGTTCATTGCTCTGTCAGGCGGCTTCCAGGCCAAGATGCTCACAGGCTTCGCCAAGCAGGACAAACAGGCCATGGAAGCAGCTGGACAGGTCAGATAATGTCCCACAAGAGCATGATCACAATAATCCTGGTAAATGTAAAGGTGTGGGGTCTTGTCGACTGATATCAGAAAGGGATGATTGACAGTAATGTCTGTTTTAGGCTCCAGGTTTTAGCTTTTTCTCATCCTTCAAAATGATATGGCTCTGTCCCTGAGCTCAGATGTGGATAGAACAGTTTGTTTTTATGAAGCTGCTTCTGTAATTTGCTGATTTAGTTAACACTCAGGCTCCATCCCTTGTTGAGCCACCCAAGCTTAAAATGCTGCCATTGTATTTGATAGGAACTGTTGATAAAGCCCTCAGGACTATAAAGTGAGTGCCAGAAAGTTCACAATCAAAGGAAAAGTGTTCAAAAGTCAATTTACTGTGAACTTCTTTTAATTACACTGATGTGGTAAGCCCCACCCATCCAAGTAAAGTCGATTAGATGAAAATTTAATGATCCCTCTGGGGGTAAATTAGCTTACTGCTGCAGCTTAGAACAGGATATGG
This sequence comes from Arrhamphus sclerolepis, assembly GCA_037176975.1. NCBI lineage: Eukaryota > Metazoa > Chordata > Actinopteri > Beloniformes > Hemiramphidae > Arrhamphus > Arrhamphus sclerolepis. The sequence goes on along the minus strand of JBAMYA010000012.1, from coordinate 5,077,062 downwards.
ATAAAAACAGTGAAACTGTGTTATCTATATCTTACTCTCCATCACATATTTGCAGAAATATGAATTAGAAACTGTATCTCTCTTCAACTAGCGTGACATTTGATTTTTGCAGATTTCTGGTGAAGCCCTAAACAACATCCGCACCATTGCTGGCCTGGGCAAGGAGAAGCACTTTGTAGAGGTGTATGAGGCCCAGCTGGATGGTCCGTACCAAGCAGCACTGAAGAAGGCCAACGTTTACGGGGCCTGTTATGGTTTCGCCCAGTGTGTGGTCTTCTTAACTAACTCCGCCTCCTACAGGTTTGGAGGTTACCTGGTGAAACAGGAGGGCCTCCATTTCAGCCTTGTGTTCAGGTGAGAGAAGAAAGTTGAGGTAGTAAAACTGCAGTCAGCTTTGTTGTCTTTAACGCTGCTTTTATACTACAACCTCAGAAACAGCATAATGTAATAATTTGCCAATCTCATAGACCCACATTTCATTACCAATAGAACATAAAGAACATACCGGATGTAGAAACTGAGAAATGTTACCATTTCATTGCAAATAGTGGCTCATTTTCACTTTTATAGTAAAGGTATAAGGAATAAGGAATCTTGTTATATATTTATTTATTCATTCATAATTTTTTTTGAAGGCAGTAGAAGCCCAAGGTTTTAATTTTACTTTTTTTTTTTCTCACAGAAACTTCATGTAATTTGTCAACTTACATCCATTTTTGGGTTTGAAGCCAAAAGCCCATCTCATGTTTTGCAACAGAACAAGGTCACCTATTCCAAAAAAAAGCTCTGGTCCAACCAGATTAGATGTTTCCACTGAGTCCTGGGATATTCCTACAGTGTGACGAAGCATTGACGTTGGTTTGCGTACGCAACCTGCTGGGTTGCAAACGTTTCTTGCCTCCGTACTATGTGAGCTGTGCATGCAATACCGAAGGTCTCCACTGTGGGGCAGAATGCAGAGCCAGAGTCAAAAATACAACCGTGTACAAGAAACGAAATAGAAGAAGATAAAAACTTGTTACCATCGTACCTCGACACAACCAACACCGCACCCAGTAATTGGTTATAAAGACCACAACTGCAGACGAGCTTTGTGAGCCGTCGCACAGATCTGCACAGACCTGCTCACAAATGTTTTGGGGGACGTGCATGACTGATGTGATGAAGTGTACGTCCACCTCTTCTGTCTTGCTTCTTGTATATGGTATTTTTGACTGTGGCTCTGCATTCTGCCCCCAAGTGGAGACCTTTCATAGTACCGAAGGACAAGAATTTCGCAATGCAGGTTGCAAACTCTTTGTCAAACCGAAGTTTTTATATCACAGGCATAATGGTCCATCCCAGATGCTTGCAAGCTCAGAGATGTCAATACCACCTCTGGACAGAGTCAGCCATATGCTCCCTTTTTTAACACAGTAAAGTTTTAATTGTAATTTGTGCCTGTAGCTCTGCATTGCAGTGCTTGTAAGCAGCATCCCAAAGTAATTCCTTGCCCATATGGTTACTGTATATCAGCTACTTGTGAATTATGGTTTTGATGAGGTTTTAGGGATTGGGGATCGTGGGTATCCAGCTTAGGCTGTCATAGCAAGCCATTATCCTTTTTTCAGCCGTGTCAGAAACAGCGACTGTGTTACTAAATGGGTCTAAAGTCTTAAGGACATTCTTGTCATCTCAGCAGTTTGACGGATCAAAATCAGATGCAGCTCACTGAAGATAATTGGAAAAGAGGTCACATTGTGCTACTGTTTCTGGCAGGGTCATCTCTGCCATCATCACTAGTGGTACAGCCCTGGGCCGAGCCTCCTCGTACACCCCAGATTACGCCAAGGCCAAGATATCAGCAGCACGTTTCTTCCAGCTGCTTGACCGTGTGCCTAAAATCAACGTCTACAGTGATAAAGGAGACAAATGGGTATGGAGGAATGTTTTGTGCTGTGTTACATACATTCCATGTTCTTCTCACACTGTGCGAGGCAGATAAAGAAGGTTATCTAGGTGGAAGTATTATTTCTTACTCATTCATCACTTTGTGTATTTATTTTACGTTAGTTACAAAAGAGACCTCTCAGGAGGATAGGAGGAGGAGACCAAGAATAATCGATAGATCATTTATCACAGGAAAAGTGATTTCCCAAGCCTTTTAACAGATGTGAAGGATAATAAAAACTATTCCTAACACAAGTGAAATGAAGTGAAACACCTCACTATCAATATAAGTATAACCTGGACAGCTGGTGGCAGCAGTAACACTCAGTGAAGCCAAATAAAACCTTTGTGCTGTATGTTTTCACTCCCTTACCCCCTTCATCTGCCATGTTTTTTTGTTTTTTTAGGATAACTTCCAGGGAAACATTGAGTTCATTGACTGCAAGTTCACCTACCCCACCAGACCAGACATCCAGGTCCTGAATGGACTGAATGTGTCTGTGAAGCCCGGCCAGACGCTGGCCTTTGTGGGGAGCAGCGGCTGTGGGAAAAGCACCAGTGTGCAGCTGCTGGAAAGGTTTTATGATCCCGATCACGGCAGAGTGGTGAGGAAATTATTACAACATGCTTCAAATGGATTACAAATCATTTCAATATACTGCAGACAGAACTACTCTGAGGTGCCAGTGTCCTTCCTGAGCGTCACAGGCAGTAAAGTTGAGATGATGTCTGTCTTTCAGCCTGGAAAAGTAGGCTAGGAAAGACTACAGCAGACCCCCTGTGACCCTAAATAAGACAAAATAGATATAGATGATGGATGGATGGATACAGAAATCATCTTTATAGAATGTGTATTAAGAAAAATCTGCTGACAAAATATATCCTTAGTTTGTTTTTCTAAAACTCAAAAGATTAAAGAGAACCACTACCCCAGAAATTAAATATACAATATGAATATCTTTAAAAGCATATGCACTGACTCTTGGTTAGCTGAGGAGTGAGAGTTCCTTCTAGAGTTTGGTCAAACCTTATACAGGTAAACTTTAAAACCAGTAGATAGTAGGGTACTGGCTTTAAATACAAGACAGACACATATTTGTTGTGTGCTATTTATAGGTTTATTTTAGGGTTATTAAAGAACCCTAAGATGCATTTGGTTGATTTGTTCCTTTTTAGTTTTCAAATTTCTTGCCGCTATTTCTTCTTGGGGTCGGGTAGAACAATAGTTGCTGCAATGTCTGATGCTCAACATTAATCAGCTCCAGCTCACGTAACATTTCCTTTATTTACCCCGTTGGCATTGCTGAGCTACAGGAAAGATAAGAAACTAAACACTGCCGAGTTACAGTGCTGCAGGAAACTAACCCACACTGCCATCTAGTGGTTGGAGTGGTTGTAGAGCACAAGAAACAGTAATGCAAAATTGTAAACGGCAGAGATAGCGTAGGGGCTACGTGTGTAGCTGCCACGCAGAAGCATAATTACAGGCTTAGCAACGTAATGTATTTAATGTACATTAAAGTTTCAGTAAGAATTATTCAAGCACAATCAAGACTAGTTTAAATAAAATCCTTTTCTAATTGTTACAGAAATACACAATACTGTTGGAAATCAGTACAGTAATGATAGAAAATACAGTACATTCACAATATTGTTGTCCTTGTATTAATTTTTATGCTAATTGTCACTGTTCTTGCTTTTAGTGCATAATTACCAGAAGGACACATAATACAGTTCTGTAAACAGCAATGCCTTTGTTAATATAGTCACAATTTGTGTGACATTTTACAAGGTAAAGTGACTCCTCCAGCACTTATATAGTCATTCTGAACATAAACACTGCTGTGTTGAGAAAATTATGAACCTGCTCATACAAATCAAGAACTGAGGGTTCTGACTTTAACGATCCAGTTGAAGGCAATGCTGACCTTTGCTGAAATGTCAGATATTGAATTTTCAAATGAATGAGTCATGTGTACAGCCTGCTGTCAGCTTTCCTTCTTATTAGGTTGAGGCATCTCTGCAAAAGTGAAACCTGTGATTTGTCATAGTCAAAGAATAATTGCTGGACGTTCAGCGCATGTGGAGATGAAAATATTTCACGTCACATCAAGTCATTTATCAGTGAGACATTTATGCTGACTGTGTCCTGTATTTTACAAAGGGGCACTCATACTGGAATGATGGTTTGTCTTTGTGCCAGTAAGTCATCCCTGCCAGGATTCAAAAGGCCTTAATTGAGCTGGAAATGGTTTGGAAACACTTTGCCCTGATTCTCTGTTTGAGATTTAAAACGAAGAGAATAACCTCTGCATAGATGGGAGAGAAATGACAGTAGAAATAGCGCTATGATAGCTCATTAGGCGGATTGTATTTCCAGTCTTTGATTATTACATCACTTTCCTCTAACAGTAAAAATCAATTACCTCTTGCAGCTGATCGATGGCCATGACTCAAGTCTCGTCAGCGTGCCCTTCCTTCGCTCCAAGATTGGCATCGTTTCTCAGGAGCCTGTTTTGTTCGACTGCAGCATCGTCGAGAACATCAAGTATGGCGACAACTCGCGGGAAATCAGCATGAACGAGGTCATCTCGGCTGCCAAGAAGGCGCAGCTTCATGACTTTGTCATGTCACTTCCTGAGGTACTGTGGACTTTTGGTGTGGTGTGTTTGCGGTGGAGACACAGAGGCCGATGAAAAGCTGATAAAGTTAAAATTAAGTTGACTCAGTACCAGACGGGCGTTAGATGGGCCGTCAGCAAAGGCAAACAGGAAGGACAAATGGAGGAAGGCAAACAGATTATAAGAAGTAGTTAGCAGCAGTGGATGATGTGGCAGTGAAATCAAGGTTAGTATATTTACCCATGGTGATTGATGACAGAAAGGAAAAAATGAGTGTGCCTCCTCTTCCTCTTTGTGGTGCATTAATCAGAAGTTCAGCTTTGCGCTGGCCTGGTGCTAGAACCAGTTCAGAGTGGTGGAACATTGTAAGAACTGATTTTACCACAGAGCCACGCCATTACGTCATTACTGTATCTTCCAAAGTGGTTTGGTCCCCCCTTCAGTGGACTTTCTGTGGAAGACACAGGACACAGTGTTTCCTGAAAACTGAAACCAAAAAGTATAGCAGCTGAAATGAGTCAGGCTAGTTGGTAACTTGATGAACTGGTTACAAGTTAGGCTCTGAACCAGCAATTTAACCTCTTTCTATCAGTGTTTTTATCTGCAGACATGAAAAAAAAAAGATCCAGTCAGTCCATATAAATATTAACATTTACAAAGATATCCAACTACTCTTTACAGACTTACTTCACAGTTTTGGGGAACATATGTAAAAAAAAACAACAAAAAAAAAACAACAACTTCACATAGTATCAATACATTTGAACCTATATTTTCTATACAGGACACAGTACAAATGAAAAGATTTTCAGTGTCTTCACAGATTATGCGTTAAGCAATTTGTCAAGAAGCATATTTATTGGGGTATGAATCTTCAGACTTCACATTCTTTAATTTGATACTTGTTATTAAAGTAGACCACTTATTTCAGTTGCTTTTCAATGTGCACAAAGAAAGCAGAAGTATGTTATGTATAATTCATTGTTATATATATATGTATAAAAAATTACTCAAAGAGTAAAAAGGATTAAAAAAAATTTTAATTTAGATCCATCTGCAAAATGTCCTATGGAATTAAATAAAACGCTGTTAGATATTCAATTTAAATAAGTGCAGTCACACTCTTCTTCATGCAAAAATAAAAAGAGTTAGCTCTCATTATCTGTAAACAAGGTTAAAAACAGTTGCCATCAATTTTAATGGAGACTAATATGGACTGCAAATAAAGTTCCTGTGAAGTCACACAGCTGAAAGTCGAGCAAAATGAAAAGTGGCATCTTTTTGAAGAAACCGGGAACCTCGTGTGAAGGAGAAGCTGCCTTCATGGATGCATATGTCTCCCTAAAAGCAGGTCACCCTGCCATCACAGATACTTTAAAAGTATTTGAGTAAAGTTAAAAGCAGAGTGGGTTAAAATATGTTCCAGATGTGCCTCCAGCTATAACTTTCCTCTTTAAACCATAATCCTTACTCTGAATCCTTTTTTTATTTTTATTTTATCTTGGGCTTCAGACTTTTTTCTTGGACGCTTCATAGGCTCTGCCACCATGCTTCTATTGTTGCAGCCCACTGCTTCAGTGCTATAAAGACATTGCTGGGCGACACAAATGGCATCTTTACCACTGTTCCAGTGCAGGAACATTGTCACAGTCTCTCCATTTTTAATGCCATTAAACTGCAGAAAAGACTCACTGTATGCAGTGCATAATAAGCATCAAGTGAAATCATCCCACACTGTAGCAGCCTCCTCTTTAAACTTTTAAAGCAACCACAGATTTTGTCTCTTGCTTAACAGAAATATGACACCAACGTGGGCTCTCAGGGTTCTCAGCTGTCTCGCGGTCAGAAGCAACGCATCGCCATCGCCCGGGCGATCATACGCGACCCCAAGATCCTGCTGCTCGATGAGGCCACCTCCGCGCTGGACACGGAGAGTGAGAAGGTAGGCTTCGGAGTATGCATCTCCACAGCTGACATTAATGCAGCAGCTTGACGTTCTCTAAATACAGAGAGTGTATGTGTGGGGGAGTGGGGGGCACTCAATTATTATTATCATTAACACCATTATCATTCATCATCTCTGTTATTATCACAAGCAGCTCACAGTTCATACCAGCCCTCCAGCAGAGCCTATTTAAGATTAATATGGTCTGTGAGCCTATGCAATAGCTTTTCTAGCTTAAACGGCTGAGCCACGCAGATGAGCAAAGAGTTCTCCACAGCGAGCTGATCCACTGGAACAGTCTAATGACAGTAATCAACACATGATTGTGAAATTACTATAATTGTGATGCTTTTGTGTCTGCTTTGCAGGAGAACAGATGGTGGGTTTTTTTCCCCCTGCTATGCACTCTACTTCACACTGATAGCTGTATATTTATATATGTTTGTGTTTGTGACAATGACAGACCGTCCAAGAAGCGCTGGACAAAGCCAGAGAAGGTCGAACCTGCATTGTCATCGCCCACCGGCTCTCCACTATTCAGAACTCTGACATCATCGCCGTCATGTCCAGGGGCTTTGTGATTGAGAAGGGAACTCACGACCAGCTCATGGCTCTGAATGGAGCCTACCACAAGCTGGTGACAACGGGAGCGCCCATCAGCTAGCTGCTCAGTGACTCAGGAGTCAGTGTGAAAATGTTTTTGATATACAAGAAGAAGAAGTCTTTGAATCCCTTGGACTTAACTGGATTTCCGTATAGGTTTTCTATAAAATTACATCTGATCTTTATCTAAACCCCAAAAGCAAACACAATGTGCTTTAGTTGGTAACACACAAATAATTATAACTTCTTGTTCCAATGGCCAAGTATTGCCTTGCTGCTTCAACGCCCGGCCCATTTACCATCATCAATGGGCATACAAATTGCAAGGTTTAGTAGTATATCCTAAAGGACATCAGGGTGGTAGAAGCTTAGCAGAAGTTTGGCAATGCAGCACGACAATGTCCATAAGCATCACAGTAAATCCACCACAAGATTACAGCACCACCACTCTTCAGCACCCCTCTCTGGTTGAGAAGCGCAATTGTCTGTTAGCGCTGTCGCAAATACGACCGTGCTAGCCTTCCTAGGAGCAACACAATACATGCGCAATTGATGACCAGTTGATGAGAGAACAACCGTTAATTCCTGGCGGCTCATTTGGAAACGATCACTGCACCCAACCCAACACAAGCCATCGAAACCAGCTACATTACCTCATCATCCAGCTCACAAAAAAGAAACTATGACCCAGCGGACAAAGAAGGAACTTTAGTAATGCGGTCTAATATCAACCAAACTCAAACGCACAGGACGTAGAAGAAAAAATATTTGACTTACTAATCCAGTAGCAGCAAAGCTAGGATGCTATGAGGCTAGCAGCCCTCTTTCTCTCGGCTCACGCCATCTTATAGCTAGCATCTGACTAATTCCACATAATAAACTTGGCGACGAGTAGTAAAACTAAGTGTACATTTTGATTGGCAGCTGGGAGACGTGTCTTCCTGCAAATGATCCAGATGTTGATCGAGATGTGCAATGATTTAAAGGGTGTGTTTTATAAAGACATCAATTATATTTGCCTGTTATCAACTCAAGCACATTGTGTTTGACTGTAATTGTGACTTAAATGAAGATCAGATCTTTTTTTATTATTATTTTATCACAAATAAATGTAGTAAATCAGTTAATTTCAAGGGGTGCACATACTTTTTCTTGCAACTTAATGTAGTGGAATATCTGGACTGTAAAAAAAAACAAATGTTAATCCTCCTCTTCTCTCACAGTATATACTTTTGTGATTTTATCCTGACACGAAGAGAGGATTTTTTTTTCTTTAATTATGCAAACGGAACCAATTTCCCATAAATTGCTGATCTGCACAAATGTGACGTTCTTAAACGTTGGGTTTACGGTAATGAACAGTAACGGTCAAACCTGAAAAAGCTGAACCTCACACCACTCTGTGTTCATTATGACAAGACGCAAACAGCTGAAAACAGTACATTTAGTATTCTTAAATAATTAGGATTAATATGCACGCTCAGTATACCTTTCAGCATGTTTGCCAGTTCAGGTAGTGTAGCTTTGACCAGCGTAGTTTCACAAGATTAGACAAGTTGCTATTTTTTGTTGTTGTTGTTGTTGTTTTAAATTGAATTAATTTCTCCTAGTAGCAAAATAGCAAACATTAACTAATGTGTTTCTCTGTGGGCAATTTGTGACTGCTGTCTGTGAAAGCTGCTCCAGAAAATAGTGTTGCTTACCTACTGAAGAGGAGAGCTTCTTCTAACGGCACATGAACCTACGCAGCTGTTTTTCTCAGTCCACATATTAGCATATTATCAATGTTCCATTTTTTGACATTTCCTGCAAACGACCTCCACACTTTCAAATCAGTGCAGGAAAATGGGTGATCTGACCACCCACAGCAGCGAAGAATACATCTTAGTTAATACAATTCTGCTTAATTTTGACTGTACAAGAAAAGTCTATGATGTCATAGCAAAATAATGCTGGAAAAAAAAAGATCCCCTGACAACAGAGTATTTTTTGTTTTGGAATCCAACAACATTCTGTACATTTACCTTGTTTTTTTTAATGTGTGTGTTGTTTTTCTTTTTCAGATCTAAGTTGATAATTCATGATGATAACACTGTAGATAAGTCAGGAAACATGGAAAAAAAACACTTAGAGATCTATTATTGTAAATGGTTGCCAGTGGTGTAGATTAGACGTATATATCTGCATTTTTCAGTTAGTGATTGTTATTAGCAAAATGACTCAAATACAGTGTAAATAAATAAATGTATTTCTTTGCAGTGTGCATACTAAGTGCATGTAAATCCTCATATACTGTACATATGATTATGTTCTCAATGTAGCTGCAATTATGAAAGAGGATCAGAGTTTTACATTTTGAATAAACTGCTTTGTGTTGTCTGATGGTGTGTGTACACATACACTCAAATACACATACATATATATATACATATATTTATACGTGTGTGTGTGTGTGTGTGTGTGTGTGTGTATCATTTCCATGTAATCTCTTACTTTCTCCTTTTGGAATGTAGACTGCTTCTGTTACCACAGAGGGCACACTAAAACAGTTTACAGTAGAAGTTGTGCAACATTCATGACTCATGCATTGTTGACGTGTGTTACTGTCATGATTCACTGAGTCAGAGTGCCGTCACGTATGAAATCTGTCAAGACTGACATCCATACATCCATTTTCTATACCCGCTATTTCCTGTTCAGGGTCACGGGGGTCTGCTGGAGCCTATCCCAGCTCACATTGGGC
>JBAMYA010000012.1:5006587-5058357 GCA_037176975.1 Arrhamphus sclerolepis | reverse complement strand
GATAGGCTCCAGCAGACCCCCGTGACCCTGAACAGGAAATAGCGGGTATAGATAATGGATGGATGGATGGATGGACTTTTCCATTTGGCTATTTATGCAATAAAAATTACAGTTAGATGTAAAAGATGGCCTTTAGCACATTTTTTTTATGGCAGTTTTTAATCTTGCATCAAATAGTTACTTGCATACTGTACGTAGACAGTTGCATGCACAACTCACTAGCAGTAAATATGGTACTGGTAGTACTGAACTGCAAGAAGCAAGACAGTTTTAAGCCTTTGAGGTTAGAGTTATGTAATGCTTTTAATTAATCATAAGTTAATTAAGTGGTACAATCAATCTGAAGGGTCAGACACCTCCTTTGTTGTGCAGTACTGCAAAGTACCCTGCAAAACTAAACTGCTCACTGTAATGGATAGTGGTTGCTGAGCTCAAAAACGACTGACAGAGGAGGTGGAGTTAAAAGATTTATTGAAGTTTGCAGCATGTCTGAAGGGATACTGGAGCTAATGCTGTCTGGTGGGTCTCACTTGGAAAGCTCAAGTGGGAATGGATGCAAGTAGGTGGGCAGGAGAGGAGGGTTCAAGGATGGGGAACCTTTATCTAAACAGATGAGAACTGAATGGCCTGGGGGAAAGACGCTGGAGCACGAACCCATAGTTTGGGAACAGGTAAGAACAAGACAGGTCCAATAATGTTGGTCAAACAAGAAACACAAATCAGGGCTGGAGTGTATACTTTCAAGAAGTGGCACAGTCTGTCCAGGGGAGAAAACTGCAGACCTGCATAAGAAAAGAGAGAACAGGTGTGACTGATCAGAGTTGATTTGAAAACCAGTGGCGGGGGAGGCTCAGAGAGAGAGGTAGTGAGCCATGTGTGGTTGATACTGTAAGTGAGCTGGAGCCCATGACACCCACCCAATTTTCTCAAAGTCTTTGAGTTGTTAATCACTCCAGATACCCAAATATGCTTTGAAGAGCAAATAAAGGTTTATTTTCACAATATGCATATCTATATATCCACAGTGTATGCCAAAGGAATGTACCGAATAGAGGCTGTCCATAGCAGAAATGTAAAAAGAATTGAGCTTTGTGCTTTGTGCATGCATGCGGTGTTTGTGGGCTGTAATTGTCCTGCTCAGACAATTTGCATAAGTAATTAGCGCAGACAGACACTAGCCTTTTCCTCTGTTTAAGCTGCTGAATGACAGCAAGAGGAAGAAAAGCATGAGGGAGTGTTGGCTGTTGTCCTAATTTGCTGTGATTATTCAGAAAACATACCAAAACATTAAATGTTAATTGAAAACAAACCATGCAATTAAACTTAATGAAACTGCTCACTTCACAACATGCGTCAGCCACCAGGATGAAGTAAAACAATCAACTGAGATAAAATAAATAAAATAATAAATTAATTCTGAAGAAACCCAGCTCAGTTTCAGTTCAAGAAAAAGGCCTCTTGGAGCATAATGCAATAAAGCAGCATGATAACATGAAATTGAAAGTGGTGGATGGGTTCAGTGATTCCATATAGGTGAACCGCCCTTTTCTTCATCTCATCTGACGCTGCTGTTACAACCCCCTAAGGTGGGACTGCCAGTTGAAAGGATGATTTTTCGTGATTGGGAAAATCCACACTCCTTCCAAGTGTATGTGTGTGTCGGAGTGTATATTGCTGTGGTAGGTGGGCAGGTGGGGGCTCTGAGCCAACAGCCACATAATTCCCTTGTGTGAGCTTCAGTTCTGATATGAGACAGATTTCAGTGAACTTTTGTGTTTCAGTAAAAGCTTTTGTGTTGGTGCCAGCATTACTTTTATTACCCCAAAGTACCAGATAAGGTTATAGTTATTATGACCATAAAGAAGCCCAGAGCTATTCTCTTGGAAGGGGTCACTGTGCGATTATCTCCCATCATCCTTCAGCTGTCACATCCTCCACCGTCTCCACAGGCCAACATCACTTAACTTCATCAACGTTAATGTTCCAGAGCTCAGACAGGAGGAACAACATCTCTCCTGTCTTAAGTAAAGCCAAAACGGGGGGGGGGGGTCTGGCTTTATGCCGACCTGTGAATTCAGCCCACTGGGTCATAAGGTTTTCCACCAGACTTTCAGGCATGTTTGATTAGAATTCTTTAAAAAAAAAAAAAAGAGAGAAAACTTCTGTGAACTACACAGTACCTTCAGAGGGAATATATATCCATTTCCTCTCACATTTACTAACTGCCATGAACAGTTCACTCAGAGCACCTTGAGTTAAGCGTGAATAACAGCAGTTATTAATCTCATGGACGCTTGAGGCCTGATTGAATTTTCCTTGAAGCCAGTTTTGACACTGCACAACATTTTTCATCAATTCACGCCTCACTTTGTCAGATATTTATCTTTTTTTTCTTTTTCTTTTTTTTTTTACTTCCTGCATGCCTGTTTTCAGCCGTCTAAATTTGAATGATAGATGGGACAAATGTAAACAGACCAGGCTTAGGAGTGCAGGGACAGTAGAGAGAGCGTCAGATAAAGGAGGTGAGGTAATTGCTGGAGGTCAGGAAGACCGAGTGTGATGTGTCATTATGCAGTGAACAGATGAAAATTAGGATGGAACAATAACACATAAGCATAAAAAACAATTGACAAGGCTTAAAGAACCAAAACCCTAGAAACCAAAGCCTCTCTAGCCTAACAGCCATATTTACCATCATTTTAAGAGGGTATTTAATGAATTTCTTTTATCCTTTTTGTGATTGGAAGCATCCATAACTGGGGTGGTGGAAACGCACCCCAGTTATGGATGGGGTTGATCTATGCCAGACTGTCTGTATTCATGGTCACCTTTGGAGCACAAACATTCAGGGCTGCATCATTGATGTGTCTTCATTACCAGAAACAGCCGTGCTAAACAAAAACAGCTTGCAGGAACCTCTATGTGGCCGAAAAAACATTCCTGTGGTGGGATAGGCACTCAGAGTGTCCCTGATAAACTTCTGGATGGGGGGGTGGGTGGTGTTGGCTTGCTGATTGGGTATACTAATGGTGCATTCCATTTGTATTGGGAAGTCGAGATTTCCAAGGTCCGAGTGGGAAATTTCAAATGGAACGCCCCCTGAAGTTGGAATTCCGAGACAGAAAGTTGGAGTATCCTCACCACCCCCTTTGCAAACTACAATGCAGGGCATGCTAACAATGGCTAACAATAGCTGAATAGTTGCTTATATTTGGACAAAGCAAGAATGAGAAGACATTGTTTTTGTAGACATTGCCATCTTGTTTTCCGACTTTTTCTTCACGTTTGATGGTAGTTGGCAACTTTTTTGCGACTTTGTAATTGGAATGCTGATAACTCGGCTGTGATGTTATTCCCAGGTCCGACTTCTGAGGTAAATGTAACGCATTATGAGGGCAGGAGATGACGTCATTCAGCTGCCTAATGTCTGCTCTGTATACGTCTTTTTTCATTCAGTGCCACCATTGTGTATCATATAAATGGCAAACAGAAACGTTACAGTGATCTTTAGCTCCGCCAGTATTTTTCTTTTTTTGGCAGTTGACAATAGGAAAAGGCGGTGCAGTTCCGCCACCATGTGGTTTGGAATAGTAGTTTACATACAGCCAGCCCTGTCACCATAAGTGGACGCACGACGGCTGAAAGGACTGATGAGGGAGTCAGTCCTGTTAACATTCCAGCCAACTAGTTTTGCTTGGAACCCCTGCTAGTGGAAAAACACCTTCTGAAATTACTGAAATTCAGTGAGATGTCCAGATCTGCGAGGGACTGTGACCTCACAGAGCCACATTATGATGATTTTTGCATGGTTTTATTTACACTGAACTTCACACCATGCAACATTAGCTGCATCTTAGATGAATGTCGTACACATTTGTAACTCCACCTTCAGAGGAAACAGACCCCACAGGCGTAGTGGGTTGAGTCAGGTTGAGAAGCTGATTTCACAGTCATAAACAGAGCCGGCAGGAAATGGCTGAAAAGGGAGCTGTTGCACCGTATCTTCCTGGTATTTTGACTAAAGCATGTCAGAGGCTTTTCAATAATAATCCAGAAAACTGAGCATATCGCTGATGTTCCAAGAAAATGGGGCATCGTATGCAAATTAGGTGCACAGAATAGATAATTTTATCCAGTGTGTCTCCTGGAAAGCAGATAATCTCACTCAGATGGAGTCTGAGGGGTGAGGCATAGGTTTACAAAGCAGCAGGACTTCCGATCCGATATGGAGAAAGTTTCTTTACGCTGCCTTGAAACCAAGCTGGCTGCAGTACAGTTGCACCCAGACTTGTGATTTCAGAGTGTCACAAGGGGCATTATTATCATTCCATTTCTAGGAAGCATGATTCTTTCTTCAAAGGTTTTGCACCATTCAGAACCTTCTCACGGTCATAATTGAGCACCATGGGGTACCAAGGCTCTGTAGAGTATTGCTGAGTCCTTTTGGAGGGTTTTTTCCTATGCTCTGAAAGTTTGCCAATAACTTGAACATAAGGCTCAAGCATCACCATGAAAATTAGGGTTTTTATTATTTTTCTTTATATTGTGTGAGCAGTCTACTAAACATTCTGTGAAATAAACAGACCTTTGTTATATTGTGTGTTTTGGATTTATGGGTTGTAGAAATGAAAAAGACCATTTTTGTTCTTATTTTTCAACTTGGTTCTGAAAGAAATGTAACAAAGAAAGAACAATGCATAAACGCACATACTGAAGTGACACAATTTTGATTCATCTTGACTGATAGGTATTGTGATCAGGGTCATAATACATATGTGATGTAAGAGAATCAGCTCTACAGATTTTTAGGTTGTGGACAAAACATCCCCATGGTTGGACCCAGCATCACCATGGTAGGACCCAGAATCACCATGGTAAGACCCAACATCACCATGGTAGGACCCAACATCACCATGGTAGGACCCAACATCCCCATGGTAGGACCCAGCATCACCATGGTAGGACCCAACATCACCATGGTAAGACCCAGCATTACAATGGTAGGACCCAACATTACCATGGTATGACCCAACATCACCATGGTAGGACCCAACATCACCATGGTAGGACCCAACATCACCATGGTAGGACCCAACATCACCATGGCAGGACCCAACATCACCATGGTAAGACCCAACATCACCATGGTAGGACCCAGCATCACCATGGTAGGACCCAACATCACAATGATAGGACCCAACATCACCATGGTAGAACCCAACATCACCATTGTACAAAGGCCCATCTGATATCCTTTTCTTATGCCAATTATACAATTACAATTTAGTTATATTTTAGTCAGGCAGTTGGCCACCACTTAGGTTGGAGGACCCCTTCAGGACCCCAGTTTTGCATTGTCAGTAACACAAGGCAAGGTCAAGGTGACAGCAGCAGTTGAATCATGTCTGCAGTTTTCTGATAGATGTTTCAGAGTTTGTGTGCGTGCATCTATTGGTGAGTGATTTTATTTAATATCATATAGATGATTTGGTGTTATTTAACTGCATTAATGAGGTAATTCCTTAGAACACCAAATTAATCTGTTTAGTGAAAATTCTTAGGTAATCATTGCTGTGTCATGCTAGCTAGTTAGTAGTCAGTAATTATTTCCATGTTGGTTAAGATGTATATTCATTTTATTTCAGAACCACACACATTCCAGAGACAATGTTTAATTTGATTTCAAGAAGAAGAATTTAATGCAGCTGTGTTGTGGGTGTGAAGATAAATAAAGGAGACCTTTGCTGTGAAATATCTCTCTGTCATCATTGTTCTAACCAGACAACCTGGTAGGACCCAGCATCAGCATGGTAGGACCCTGAATCAGCATGGTAGGACCCAACATCACCATGGTAGGACAAAACATCACCATGGTAGGACCCTGAATCAGCATGGTAGAACCCAGCATCACCATGGTAGGACCCAGCATCACCATGGTAGGACACAACATCACCGTGGTACAGCCCAACATCACCATGCTGAGACCTGCAGAAGGAGAAGGGAAAGAGACTACAAGAGACAAATGATGTTAACGCTATTAAGTTATCCAGGAAATCTGAAAATGAGATAAGAGAGACAGGTGCTAAGTGAGTCCACCCCCCACCCCCCTTTTTAGACCTCAGACTCATATAGCAGCAAGTACAGCTGCATTCAGGGAGAGCAGTGTTCTAATAGGACAGTATGGAACTATGATAAATCACCTCCTTACTAAAAAATCAGCTGTGGATTCAAGAACGCTGTGAAAACACAGTTTTTTTTTCATAAGGACATGTGTAAAGTGGTCAATTCCAATTGCAAGCGGAGAGTGTAGTCTCAAAGCTAACTGATTAGCATAAACCCCGCGCAGGGACCACTATGTAAGGAAGTATAAAAGTGCATGTGATCTCCAGAACTTCAGTCAAGCTAGTAATCTCACTAAACCAGCCAAGAAGATGATGTTGACAAGTGCCACACTTCTTAAATGAGACTTTAGGTTGGAAAAAATACATAGTTTAAAAGTACATCGTGAAAATAACTGTCCATATAAACATTAATGTTGTATCACTTCTGACTTACACAAGTGCTACACATGGCAGGAGGTTTGCGCACAGCTAGGAAATATTCTGAACTACTGACATTTTCATGGATGGCAAAACACAAAATTCCCTCTCTTTCATTTGTCTAATTGAGATCCCAGAGATCTGTCTCTTAGGCCTTTTTAGACCTTTCATTAGCATGTGTCCTGAAATACATTTTCCTGATGATTCTCTTTCTTTTCTGACCTTTGTGGATTTTTTTTTTCTTTTTTCTGTTTTCAGAAGTTACTTCTGAGTACTGGTAACTGGTTACCCAGTGTGACCAGTAATTTAAGTCCAAAATGTGCCATTTTTCTCAGCCTGTAAGAGCCAGCACTGATTTTAATATCACCTTGAGTTGTGGCTGTTTCCTGTCATCCAATTTTACCAGCTAGAGGATGTAAGGTGACTGCTGTGAAATCTTCTTTCTTCTGATACATATACGTGCAGCGTCTCGGGATAAAAGGCCTCACTGTGACAGACACAGAAATATTCCTCCATCCTTACAAAACACTTTGTGTTGACAAATTTGCTGGTAAAATGTCAAACAAGGACAAAGAAAATGTGTGATTCTTGTTTTTCCTTTTCTCCCACTCTGTCTATAAAATCATGTGTGCCCTGTCTCCAAAGCCAACTGGAAATATTCTTGTTTTTGCATTTAAAACTGTGTTTTCTGTCAGCGACATGGTGCCTGCTAAACAGTCTCTCGGGCATCTGCCTGGGATTTCCTAAGCCTCACGGTAAGAACAGAATCAGACAGAAGGAAACTGTGAGAGAGGGAGGCAGAGAGAGTAGATGGAGGCTTAAGCCTGGCTTAGGTTTTCAGAGACAGAAAGACATGAAAAGGGCTTTTGGGAAGCAGGTCTGGAGACAGGAATGTTGAAGGCAGATGAAAAAGAAAACAAATGAAGAAAGATAGTGAAAGTTTTTCTTCTTTTATTCTCATTTTCGCTGCCGTCTCTGAAGGCGTGTTCCCACCGGTCGGCACACTGAAGCACAGAGCTGCATGTCAGACTCGGGTCAGGTGAAGACTGAGCAAGATGTGTTTTTAATAGAGATTAATTGCGTCCCAAATGAGACTAGAACTCCCAACAGGCCTTCTGGTTTGGACTACAACAAATGATTGAAGAGGTCTGTGTTTGTTCTACAAGAAGTCGTTTTGTTCTTTATTACCGATGTGGCACTTTGAGAAGCAAAAGTGACTAGACCTGATAAATCATTATTAAAAGAAGGGGGCTGCAGCTGTAGGAACTTAATCAAAGTCATTTAGACTGCACAAAATGCGTTAAAGGCCTACACTTGGTAGGAAGAAGCTGACAAATTTCTTAGTCATGCGTTTCTTTTTCTTTTTTTTTAAATCTCTTTCTTCTGCTGAGAATTAAATGTAAACGTTCACACCACCTTTTTTTATTTGTCTCTGCTGTATTGTCAAAGGTAGCTTAAGAATATGGCACAGCATGGAAAATTATAGGAAGCAGACAGCTCACTCCAACGCAACAAAAAGTGCCTCCTGGTAACTCCGTGACTCACCGACCGCAGTAATAATTCTATCTTCCATCCATCCACCTCTCATATAAGACATTTTGAAGGAAGGCATCCTGATGAGATGTCCAAACTACTTAAACTGACTTTCAGTGCAGAGGAGCAGCGACTCTACTCTGAACCCTTCCTGATGACTAAACTCCTCATTTTTGTGATTTCACCTGGTATAGATGTAGATGCCCCCAATCTGCTAGTAATTCTGTATTTTTTTACATAGACTCTGCTTAATGTAATTATTTACCCATATCTAAATAACACAATATTCTGATTAAGGTATTAGAAATTGTTACTCAGTGTGTATTCATTTCATTTAAGACGTTTGTTTGTGAAGGAGCCTTTTGTACTCCCTCACAGAAATGTGCACTTCTAAAACGAAAACTTGAGAACATTCAAAGGTCTCCTGAAGTCAAAGAGCTGCTAAAGTGTGACTTCCCTTCAGCTGCAGAGGGGGAGGAGAGCAATGGATCAGGGAACAGTGCCAGCAAAGACTAATTAACCAGCTGTAACCAGTCAACTAATTAGCTCACGCTCTACTTATGCAGTTGCATGCTGGGACCTGGAGGAAAAGGAGACCAGAAACTTGAGTTGTTGACTGTCTTGACAAAATGAAAAAACAAAAACAAAACACAAACAAACAACCCCTGTGGTTAAAAGTCGAGCCCAACTCGACTGGTGACTTCACTTTGACTTCAGCACGACTGACATGAATGTGGCTTGGACTCGGACTTTAACTTGGACATTATCTGCATTGAAACTCGTAATTCCGAGAAAAGTCCTCAGGTTTTTATTGCATTTTATGTAATAATGTAATTGATTTTGCGTACTCGTGATATGTGCATCATGTTAAGGAACAAATTAATAGCACTAAAATGAAGAAAAATGCCCGCTTCTTCTGTACTGATTTCTTGTGTAGTGGTAAAAAGTTCACTGCTATAAAAAGTGTTCCATCTGTGAAACAACCACGGAGGAGATGATGGGGAGCACTTCCAATTTAATTGACGTCTGGCAAGAACTCACTCAGAGAAGTAAGTGCTGCAATAATGTTTTTTGCTCAGTTCATAGCAGGGCAGAGCTCACAGCCGTAGAGAACTCTGCGTGGCTGTGAGTAGGGGCTCACTGACTGACAAACTAGAGTTCAACTCAACTTTCATTGTCTTCTTTCACAGGCTGCTGTCATGGAGAGCTGCAGATGTAGCCTATTGTCAAAATTAAAAGTTAATATTTTTAGTTAATTTGTTTTGCAAATTCAGGGGTGGTTTCGAGCGTGCTTTGAGATGGTGTGCTTTTATAATGTCACATATTGTGTCGAGTGGACGTTAGGTCAAAGAAACCACTAGATGCCCAGTTTAGAAAAGGAAGAGAAATGGATTTAAAGATGTGCAGGTATTTTAGTCTTATGTATGTCATGAAGCAGATAGCGTAATGTGAATTAGTATTTACCTCTTGCTATATTTCAACTTAAACACATGACTTGTATTGGATTTGTTGTCATACTGAACTGAAAACTATTCACATTTGAGCCTTAATGTCTTGTAATTTCATCTTTATAGTTTGAGTTTGCAACACAGCCAGTGGAGTTCTCATATTATTCCTGGTATTTGATCAGATAAGATTCCTATACGCAGGTCTACACCAACTTAAGTGACATAAATAATAAAACAATGGTTGTAAGGAATGATTTAGTTGTTTGTGATTGGACGAGAGCCGTTCCATGAGTTGAAATATCCCAGGACATCTCAACTGGGACTTTTCAAGCTAATAATAAATCACTCCGCCATGAAACATTCTATAGCCGTTGATACAGTGTAGCAATAATCGTTGATTCAAATAACCTTGATTTAATCTGTGAATGGTCTGATGATGATGCAAAACAATAGGAAAGCACATCTGTGTCTAGGTGCATCTCCATCAGCACAGCTGATCTGGACTCGATTGAGAGGAGTCGACATGAAGCTAATACAGTGAAGCAAATGTAGTGGGACGTAAACTGTTTTAAGACATGGATAAGTGAATGGAAGATCCAGGTAGATTTTTCAAATTTTGCAATGGAAAACCATTGCAAAATCTGAATTTGGTGCAGTACTGCAGGAACTGTATGCCACCATCAGAACAACCAAAGGAGAGTACAACATCAGCAACTGGTCTTCAGGCAGGGCTTAATCGTTACATTAAGCCATATCTTAATGGGTGCACCATCTGGGAAATGTCCAAATAAATATTTATTTATTTTAGTTTTACTATTATTCATCCCCGTGGGGAAATTCTTCCTCCGCATTTGGGTGGGGGTTTTGGGTGCCTTGCTCAGGGGTGCCTCATCCATGGATGTGGACATGGGGAGGCACTTGTTCAGCATACCTCAGGTATCACTGATGATGTGCTATGCATCAGAAGATGTATCACTACAACAGCACAAGTCCTATATTGCTTAAATATACATTGATATTGAGTGATCCAGCTTTTTGAATAATTTGAAGCAAGTTTATAGCTTATTGGCTGTTAATTGCTGTATAGTGCATGATGAAAGTGTACGATGCAGAATGGTGTTTCCATTTTAATCAGGTATCTAGTGCATGTCAGATGTGACTTACATATTTTAATGTAAATTCAGGAGCTCTTCTGAAAGACTTCACATGACACCAGCCAGAATGAAGAGCCATCTACCTCCTCAGCTGTTGCTGTGTGATCATTTGGGGGGGGGGTTGATGCACGTATGCAAATGTGAGAACTGTTGTATGAAACTTTACTCGGATTATTGTATATTACAGCGTATAATTGGAGTGAATAGCATGTGTACACTAATGACAGTGCTCTCTCCATAAAAAATGCCTGGAACAAAATCCACACGAATCTTTCTCCTAAAGACGAGCCTCTGTTTCCTGACCCTGCAAAGAAGCCTTCAGTTCTGCCTGACAGAATTCAGACACAGCTGGTTTGTAGAGGACAGGTACTGTACGACAGTACAGTGCAGTACCCTCTCTCAGTACTCAGAGGAAAACGACAGCCTTTTGTGTCTGTTTCAATAAAAATATGGAAAGAATTGGTAGTTAAGATAAAAAAGGGGAAAATAGTTGAAGATGAGATGGAGAGCAGTGTTAATGCATTTGACTGTGATCATGCAGTCTCTGGCATTCAGGAGTTTGGCGCTATGGGGGGCACACAGAAACTTTGTTCAGAGATTGAATTGATGGCACAACATGACCCCATGATTACTGTCAAAAAACAAAACATAAACCCTCTGGTCATACAAGCTACTTCAGTCACCCCAAACAAAAGAAACTAATTTGTTGGGCATCAAGATCATTAAAAAGATTAGCACTGATAATCAAGCAGAGAAATATTTTCCTGTAATTCTAGATTATACTCAGAGACCAGTCGTCAGTCGGAACTCGAGCATCACTGACAGAGAAGCCCTGCGTAAAGGAGCTTTTAATGGGGTTTTTGGAAGCAGGCAACTCTACATGTCAGCTTGTGTCATCTCTGACTCTGAAGAGGCTAGATAACCTAAAAGTTCCTTTTGAGGACTGCAGAGGACAGTTATATGAACAAAGGTGTTCAAGCCACAGCTGTCATACATTTCTTTGACATCTTACACAAGGTTTTCACTGTGTTTTCAGCTTCCACTCACACATGGGAAATCACTTTAAAGATGTGGACTGAAGATGCTTACAGGTTCATTATAATGCCATTTTGATCCTTGCTCATACAGGTCAAGAACCACAAGTGATTTTTTTTTCTTTTCACTTTAACTGCTTTTCAAAACCTTTGTTTCTTAAATCATGCTGGCTAAATGTTTTATCTGTGTGTTCTGTGAGCATGGTGTTTGATAGCTGGTTGGTCAAATTTTGCCGTTCCATCCACAAGATGTGCAATCATGGGAAAAGTTGTCTATCTTAGCTCAAAAATGGTGGTCAGACTGACAGTAGTTTTAGATTCTTGCTGGTACTATGACTAAAACCTTCACTGCTCTCACTTCATTTTAAAATAGCAAAGTCAAAACTCAAACAAATAAAAACATTTCAATGTTTTACTGTAAGCTACCTGTAGGCATATGGGGCAGGAATTAAAAACACAACAATATGGGAAACTATTTCTTTTAACATCCAGAATACAAGTCTTTAAGAACAGATCACGAGGTCAAGAGCAAAAACTCAGTGTGGAAAACGTCCCAGCGCATTAAATCAAACGCACCGATCCCCATAGCAACAGCTTTGTTTCGGAAGTAGACGCGCATGCGCATTCGTGTACAGCACGGGCCGTTCAGAAAAAAATAGGATTAAATTTTAGATGTACCAGGTAGTTTTTGAGACTGTACATTGCAAGCGAATTCTGAGCCAGAGTGCGGCCGTCACTGGTTCTGAATGAGGGCTTTATAGCAGGCGTCCTGTCTTCCTGGTACTGCGTGCGGCAGCTGAATCTTTTAGTCGTAGCAACACAGTAGCGGACTGGCTTACTTTCACCCCTGGTCGGACACCTGACAGTGAGACAGGAGCGAAGATCAAAGAGAGGTTGTGACAGATATGAAATATGATTTGGCGGAGAAAGCTGGTTCTTTCTGGAAACTTGCATAAAGTTTGCACTGTACCTTCACGCAACCACTTGAGACAGTTGCAAAGCCCTTCATTTGGTTTGATTACATCAGTTCTATGCACGTAGGTTACCATGGCAACAGTGTGGATTGAGGAAAATCAGCGACGACATGCAGCTCAGAGCTCATCAGTTACAGAATGTAATGTACAAGACTGATATTCTAAAAACTGGATTTGGGTTGACAGTGTAAACATGGCCTTAGACATAAGGAACATGCAATTAGTTGATCTATGCTTATTTATTAAACATGGAATACAGAAATAAATTGCCTTACAATCACATCAACACTTCAAAAATTAGATTGCCTTTCATGCAGCATAGTCAGTTTTTTTTCTCTTCTGTTCTGCCTCCGTTTGTGAACATGACAGTGACATGTACTAGACTCAAACATTCAGGTCATGGTAATTCTAGTGCTTCAGTAGAAGATATCCTCGAAGACACTCCACCTCTTATCTGAAAAGCCTCTTCAGCTCTAACCGATTCAAACTGAAACTGAATACTTCTTTATCCCTCGTCCGGTGCAGCGAGGAGTGCAGTCTTCACACGGGAGAAACTAAATAAGTCCAGAAAATACATGGCACAGGTTTATTGTATGAATAGAATTGCCAAAGAACAGTTTATACACTTGAAACTTTCATGGCAACCACCCAGAGGTAAAGAAGTCTTTTAGATAAGATGTGAAATGTTTTCAATAACCAAGAAAAGCCATTCATTTGTTTTCTATTAAAGCTTTTTGGAAGTCAATGAGACAGCTAAACTTTGTTTTTTAAAGCAGTAAGTCATTCTGCACCTTTAGTGGAGTGGGCCCCGCTGTTGTAACTGACTATAAAGTCAATAATTATATCTCATTTGTTTCAGTACATTTAAACATATTTATGACAAGCTGTCTTTTTTTTGTTTGACTAATAAGCATTTGAGAGATGTTCTCCTGCCTTGAGATTTATTATTGGCCTAAAAACTTCAGCAGAATTTGATGTTAACCTTGGACAAAATCAGGGACACTCTGGCACCGCAGACCTACTGAATTATTCAAGACTGTCCTGATTTGAAAATGGGAGAAGTGCATTTGGACGAGACATTTGTTACTTTATCTGACCTATGAAGCTTTAAATTTCAACAGTTTGACATCTTTACTTTTTACTCTTGGATTTATTAGTTTTCATAAAGCAGATACGTATTTCAATATTACCAACAAAAAAGAAAACAATGTTAAAGTAAATATGATAACAGTAAAATCCTCCCAAAAACATTTAACACAGATTGATCAATTTCCTCTGCTGGAAAGGTTTAAGGTTTTTCTTTTAATAAGAAACTCTAGGAATTAAAAAAAACATCTGGGTATAAGAATGGCCACACACAAAGTACCGTAGAAACCAGTTAATATACAAACATATAAAGATACATAACCTTTTTTTCATGTCTGACATTAAATCAGACTAAACATTTCCTGATTTTTCTTTTTTTTTAAACTTTATTCAGAGTCAGAAGTTTACATACACTATGATTATTATGCCTTTAAACAATTTGGGAAAGCCCAGATGATGATGTCATGACTTTGGAAGCTTCTGATATGTTAACTGACAACATTTCAAAAACTAGAGGCACACATGTGAATGCATTTTAAGGCACGCTTCAAACACACCGTTTCCCTTTGTCACATCGTGGGAAAATCAAAACAAATCAGCCAAGATATCAGGAAGAGAACTGTGGACCTCCACAAGTCTGGTTCATTCTTTGGTGCAATTTCCAGATGAAAGAATTACCCCAATATTACCAAATGCTAAGAAAACATACGTAACCTCTGGCTTTTAGGAAAGTCGTAAATCATTCTGGCATTCAGCAGATAAAGCTAATGTTGGTAATCCTAACTGAGCAAACTAGCTGAGCCCAGTGTGCCACTTTGTGATGTAGACTGCCAAAGTGCCTCGTATAAACTAAGCAAGCTCTGCTGTTTGCTTAGATGCAAGACAAAGAGCCTGCAAGCACCTTTCAAACAAAGATCCCCGGCACACTGCGCAGCCTTTAGGATGTAAAAATGACAGTGATTTTCCAGAGAAATTCCCATAAAAACGAAAGCCCAGAAAACCTGTTACAGGTACCTAGTTTCTTTTTTTCTGCACTCTAAATCAAAAGATCTTCTTATTCACAGCCCATCAACTATTTATGAGGCTCCACTTTCATGCAAAAATGCAAATATTCCTCCTGAGCTGGCAGCTGGTCATAAATATGAGACTACTGCATTCAGAAGAAGGTGAAGCTGAGCTCTGCGCTTCCATCGGTTCCAAAGGATCGCCTTTCCTCCCAAGACATTAAGAGTTAATTTATGGCTCACGCAATTCAAATTCGGCCTAGCTGTCACACTTGCCTCCGTTAGGCATGTGTGGCGTCCGTCCCTAATGCCCTGATGTGTGCTTCCAATTTAAACCCCATCCATCTGTTATGGATGACAGAAAATGATTCATGCTGCCAAAATGCTACCATTGACAAGGTCCGTTTCTCCTGGGAGATTTCACTGTGAATGGCACACAGCAACGTTCACGCTTGTTTTACACACCTGAGATCCAGTGCTGCAGAGATCAACTTTTTTTCAGCTTGATGCAAAATGTACAAGAAGCAGAGTTGCAAGTTTGTGCCTTTGGTGCAGCATTTCTGCTTCTCCTGCCAGGAAACAGAGTCCATTCATGGAGACAGCAAGATCTACCTTCGCAGTGCATTTAATATATAAGTCAGGATGAAGACTAACAGGATTAAATGCTTTAGGTCATTGAACAACATCAGTGTTTGACCTTTGAGTTTTCCTGAGCAGTAGGTAAATATCAGTTTCCCTGCCCCACATGAGCAGGATCGAGACTTTAAAGGCATTGCAGATGGTTTTTCATGGGTTTTGCCTCATTGTGCAGTTAGTCCTTTAAATCTGTAAATACAGTAATTGCCACCACAGTTAATTCCATAAAGCTGTATAAGCTGTTCTTAAAAATGTTACTTTGACTTGTACCTCTCTGCAGACAGCATTAACCTAAATATATTCAAGAATATCCCAAAAAAAGTTGATACAGTCGAGCTTTGTAATATTGCCTTTTCTTGCTTATTGCCCTACTCAAGTACCGCAAAATGGTACTGTTTTCATCCAATAGGTGGCAGTAACATTTAAGGCCGATTGTGGAAAGGACCACTTCTGGTAGAGGAAGCAATAATCCAAAACAAGCGATATAGATCATTAATTTTACATAATTTTCTACCTTCAAACAGCCACAGTGTACTACTGTGATGATGCAGAGTGTAAATAACATAGATCCAAAGTAAAGAAGCTACACACCCCTGCTTTCATGGATGATGTGATGTGGGTAATGTGGCTGAAAGATCTCTCTTCACAGAGAAGATAAAAGGCGTTGATGTGGCGTGAGTTGAAAGATAAATTGTCAGGTTTGAGGTGTGCTCTTGTGAGGACCCAAATGCAGGAGAGCAGGAGGCAGGGTTAGTTGAACAAAAGAAAAAAAGTCCTTTTAATAAGGCAATAAAACTCCAGACAAAACAGAAACGACAGGAACCAGAGACAACAGAGTCAGGTGGAAACGGTATGGACCAGCGGGAGGGAAGAGAAAGACAAGATAATATATGGACACTGGGGCAAACGAGACAGGTGCAAAACGTCAGGGAGATGGGGACCAGGAAAGTCGTACAGGATATAACTAGACACACACAGACCTTCAAAATAAAACAGGAAGTGAGCTTAACAGAGACGGAACGGGTCAGAGGCAAGAAAACAAGAAGACAAAGTATACGCAGCAGTCATTTCTGATGTCGATGAGTCATCCTGCAGCGTGGCTTACCTGGATGCACCTGCAGATTATTTCAGGCTCCTTCCGCTGGGATCTGCAGTCAGTCCTCACAGGTCTATACTGGTTGGCGACAGGTCTAACCCCATGACTGGCAGGTCGAGTGAAATGGGGTCCCAGCAGAGCAGCGGTCTTAAAATGATACAGCAAACTCTTTTCCTATCAACATTTTTCCCTTCATTCATCACTTATCCATTAACTTTTGTTTATCCGTGGTCAAGTTGTAGAGGCAGCAACGTAAGCAGGGAGGCCCAGACCTCTGTCTCCTCTGCCACCTCTCCAAGCACTAGCTCTTCCTCAAGACCTTCTCCCTGTTGAACATGCCCAAAACGTCTCCCCAGTAAGTAACTAATGAATAAACTTGTTGTTTTGTTTTGTTTTCCAATTTAATTGCAGAAATCTCCATCACTGTGAGCCATGTTGAAAGCCAAGCCACTTCTCACCTCAGTCAGGAGGGCACCACATGAGGGCAGGTTCTCGTGGAGGAGGCGGTGGACTGATGACGGCTCCGCAGCTGCTCTCGTTCAGCCCTCCCCTCTCACCTTGGCGGATAGGCGAGTACACAGATGGCAGATTCCTCACCGTCCTATTTATTCCTGGCTATTTTCTCATAAACACTTCCTCTGCGCCTCAGAGGAGGTCATAAAGTAGGTCGTGTGAACTGAAAGGCTGAGCGTGCGGCGTTTAGGGTGAAACGATGCACACCACACAATGAATATGAATATAAAGATTATAAAATAAGGGTTGTTTTTTTTCATGAGATTCTGTCCGCAGAGGATTCATCCAGATAAAGATTTCAAGAAACCAAGGTCCACAGGCCTTCTTTCCAAAGCTCTGTTTTGAAATCAGAGTGTTCCCAATTGTCTCGCACTCTGCCTCACTCGTTATGAGCTCCATTTACCACAAGCCCTACAATAATAGGTAGCTTTTCATTTTCCCCAAGCTTTAGCCGTTTAAACACTCCACCACTAAGTTGTTTGGCCAATTACAGAGCAGACTTTGTATTACTCAGCATATTGCATCAAATTGCATATGCCATCGGGGGTGATCAGAGGAATGCGAAACACAGCGGTGAGCATAAGAAGCTGTGAAGAACAATTATTTCACATTTACACTACTGAGCAGGCTATGCTGCAGTTTCTGGAAGAAAATAAAGTCATTAACTGATAACACACTGAGACAGCTGGGGGATGGACTTCCTCCTTTTCCACATGATAAACCCGACGAGCAAGTGAATCATGAACTCATCCACTGGAATGCAACGGCAAACTGCGTTTTAGTTTGAAAAAGCGTCGCAGGAAACTGATCAAGGAGAAGGGAGAACGCAAACACACCGACTGGGAATAGATCTATTATGAAGAAATCATTACAGCTGGTGTGTTTTTCTGCTGACAAAATCCCACAAGGTCTTTTTTTTTGTTTTGTATTTTTCCAGCCAGAAATGTTTGAGCAGAGAGCCTCATTCAAGTGTTTCCCACATTTTTCTGTTTGTCACTGCGAGAGCAGAACAAGAGACATTTTTCCATTTCTGCAGCATGAACTCCCGCAGGACTGGTTCTCTCAGATGTTGACGATGCCTGGAACGCAGTTCACACACATTACATTGATGCTGCTTGATGCTGATCTGACAGCACAAACTTCTCTAAGAATATCTGGTCCTTAAGTCTTAAAATAAGGTAAATAAAACCTCAGGAGCTGCTAATCATCAGCAGGGGTCAGTGAGAACAGACATTTTGGCGGTTTGCTGGAACATACAGGTCTGTTCTGCGTTGACTAAATGTGTTAATGGCAAATATCTTAGAGAAGCTACTTTTGCTGCCAATCATCTGGGAAAGATTATAAAGCCACTTACAAACCATTTTGAGGCTGTCATTCTAAAGTGAGGAAGTGGAAGAAATTCAAGATAGTTGCCTGTCTCTCCTTGAGTGGATGTCCCAGCAAATACATCTCAAAGTTAGACTGTGCAGTGCTCAGCAGAATTACTTAAAAAAAAAAAAAAAAACCTTAATACCTACCTTGCTACCTTAATAAAGTTTATGACAGGCTAATTAGAAAAAGACTCTTCTAGATTCTAGATTGTTTGGAGGGACTGCCAGGAAGATGCCTCTTCTCTTTCAAAAGAACAAAGTATCATGGCTCATGTCTACAAAGTTGCTTTGTAACAAACCATAATCTCCTTTGAACTTGGACCAAATGGAGATATTGAGGAGGATCTGGCTTACAGACCTGTACGTCTTGATAAAATCCAAGCGTAGAGCTTCTTAAGCACCTCATCCCAACTGTCGAGCACGGTGGTGGTGGAGTGATGGTTTGAGCCACAGGACTGAGGCATTGAATTACTTGGTGTAATAAAGTACTCTGGAGTCCAGTATGAAACCATCTGACTGATGGCTGAAGCTTGGCGAACACTGGGCCATTCACAGGACAATGATCGATCCCAACTACACCAGTTAATCTGAAAAGGCTGACTGAAGAAGAAATGAATCATGAAGATGCAATGTCTCAGTTGTCAACTTGATTAAATATGTGGC
This sequence comes from Arrhamphus sclerolepis, assembly GCA_037176975.1. NCBI lineage: Eukaryota > Metazoa > Chordata > Actinopteri > Beloniformes > Hemiramphidae > Arrhamphus > Arrhamphus sclerolepis. The sequence goes on along the minus strand of JBAMYA010000012.1, from coordinate 5,039,307 downwards.
AGGATCTTATGTAATCTGTGCATCAGTGAATGCCCTCATACCTCAGAAACTTCGTGAAGATAAGCGAACAAACTTTCTCCAAAACAAAGTAAAAAGCTGATTATGTCAAACAGAAAACAAATGCTCCTGTTCCACTGACTTCAAGGAGCTCTGCAGGCTGCTGGATCACAAGGTTTTTCATGCAGTTCTCGATTGTCTTAGTTTTTGGTAAACACAGTTAAGCCCAGAACTATTTGGACAATATAGTTTGAATTTCTTACAATAGGTGGTTTGCAGTCACGTGATTCCGATGGTGCGTGAAGTTGAGATGGGGGGCAGGAATTTGAGAACGATGATTGGAAATGATGGCGAGCGAGTACTCAAAAGCGTGGTTGAGCCTGCACGTAGCAGCTATTATCAAAAATTAGAAAAACATATCGGATACGATCCATAGACACTGAGAGAAAGTAATTTTTCATACTTGTGGTTGGACTTGCCTGGTGCAGAGGCCGTCGACATTACAAATTACCTTGTCCTCCAGACCTCCTACTACACCACTAGCCAAACGAAGGCGTACAGGAGTCTGGAGGCGTACCACTACTTTGTGTGTGGTTGGGTCAGCGACCTCGGATCCAAAGCAGCACTGAGTGACTGCCGTCATGTTTTTGCCCAGGTAAGTAAATGTTATTCACTCTTAACATTGCCGTTTCATCACTAATGTAACGTTACATGAATGCACCACTGGCGTTAGGCTACAAGCGACCTGGCTAATTATAAAACACTAATAATATTATAATACCCTGCTCTGTATTTTTGACAGTTTTAGCCAGCTTAATTACTGTAGCCTTACCTTTCACGAAGTGGTCACTGCAGACATGGGTGTTGACAGACTCTCCTCCTCCTGACCTAAGACAGAGGTTTTTTAACCAGGTCTGCCGCCGTTTTTTGGTCAGTCTTTTAAATTTCTCCCCTTTGTGAGTTACGACTTTCGGAACTTGAAAGAAGCTCTTCTGATTTTCCCAGTTTGTACTGCTGTTGACAATGCAAAACGTTGTCATTTTCCTGTTGTTATCCTGCCAACAAAACACTTCCTGCCCCCCATCTGCAGTCGTGACGTTCCGCGTGACGTCACCTGCAAACTACCTATAGATTTGAACTAAAATAATCCAGGTGAGTCACTGACTTCGCCACTGAAATGTCTTTAGTTGTTGTTTCAGTATGTTGAAGGTCACTATCCATCTGCACTGTGAAGCACCATCATCTCAGTTTTTCGGCATTTAATTGAACGTGAACAGAGATTAAGAACCATACATACCCATCCCATACTGGTGCATCCATCACATGTCGGGGCATGCTTAGGATTATCACATGTTTCTTGTTTCCTAGCTTTGATGAAAACTTTACATTGATTTTCATTTGTCCAAAGGATCTGCTTCCAGAGCATAGAAAGCTGTTTAGATGTTGTCTTCCAAACTCTAGTCTGGTTTCTTGGCCTTGAATGCTACCAGCAGTTTGAAACCTTGCCTCACCCTAACCCCATCCCCGTATTTACCTTCTTAAAGGTGTCTCTTCGTAGATTCTTACAACACACCTACCTTCTCCAGAGTATTTTTAACTCCTGCTGATGGTGTGAACAGGTTTTTATTCATTATCCACTTTAGTTGTCCTCCGAGTTCTTCGTAGTCTTAAATTTGATCTTAAAAATGTACCAATGTGCTGTTATGTTGATGGCTGAAAGGAAGTTATAGTCATGAGCCAGCCTGGAGGATCTGTATCTAAATCATCATAAATATGTGATTTCCAGATTCAACAAAGACGTTTGTTTGGTGAACATCACATCTCCGGTTTTACTCAAACAAAAATAAAACTCACAGAACTCAGAACACATTTTCTCAAATCTCAACACTAAAGTGTGTTTCTGAGCTGAAAACATCTCAGTCACAGACAGTGGACTGATCGTTCAACCTCACAGTGACATGATTGTTTCTTCCATTTTCTTGAATGGGGATACAGTCTTTCAAAGGGGACTTTTTATTTCAGCGTTGATGTTTCTCCAAGTCTCCACATGAAAAGATCTTCAAATATGATCATAAAAGAGAAGTGAGTAGTTAACACTGTGGCAGCACTGAAATATGTGCATAGTAAAAAAAAAAAAAAATACTCATTCAGTTTGTGATTTAAAAGAAGACAGTGATTTAATGAGTCTGAGCTCCCCTGTTGATCATCCAAGAGACTCTAGCCTCTGAGAGCAAAGACGAAACCTCTTCCCAACTTGGATCTGGCACAGAAATCTAAATTAGCTTTACTTATAAAGTGCCAATGCAGAGCTAAAAGTAATTTAAGGGAACTAAGCATGTATTCAGTGAGAGTGGAGAGAAAAAAAACAAACTTCTCAGTTGTCTATTTGCAGTGTTGTGCAAGTTTCTTAAAACATGTGACATGTGAAGTATTAATTTCTCTGAATTATAATGGGTTACACTAGTTTTGCTACCTTTGACATAGTTTCTTAAAATAACCACATAAGTATGAAAAGGCATTCTAAAATGCTACAATAAAGTTGAGGATCAAAGTACATCCAGTGGAGGGCACTGTGTTTTGTTGCAGTTCCTTAACTGATCACTAGGTGCTGGCTCCAATATAGGGTACATCCCTATCGACTCCCATGTTGTAATACTCAACAAATGCCCAATAGAAATAAACATACAAAAACAGCTTTGGTCTCTATTCTTAGATTTTACATCCATGACAACTGTACGACGGGCAAATCTTCTTTCTTCCACACATCAGATAAAGCAATTTAAGTTATGGCAGCCAACCAATCAAATGGCCAGACAGCAGCTAACCACCACTAAAACCTACTCGGTAGACTCTTACTGGGTGAAGCAGGCATGGCAGTGGGCAGCTGTTGCTCTGAATGCCCTCTGTATCTACCGAGAGAGTTTGGTTCGCGAATGATGTGGTCCGGATGGCATCATTGGGTGGGGACCTTCAGCTGTTGCTGGAACAGTTTGCAGCCAAGTGTTAAATGGTGGGGATAAGAATCAGCACCTCCAAATCTGAGACCATGGTTCTCAGTCTGGAAAGGTTCAACTACACCTATTGATTGGATGCTGCTGTGGGATGCTCGCCAGCATGGCCTCCTGCAGTCTGGACCACCACATATTTATATTTATGCGTAAACTTATTAGATATCTATACATATTAAGACTGAATAATTATTAGGTACCTTAACATATTACAATGTATATATTTTCTATCATATATTCTTGTATTACACATTGTATATATATTTAAATATATTGTGCATTTCCTCTGTCCCTTCATTCCCACTGTCCTAATTCTCCTCATTTCCTCCTTAACTGGCTGGCCTTCGGCAGGAGGATCCCCCTAAGAGCCGGGTTCTGCTCAAGGTTTCTTCCCAAGAGGCAGTTTTTTCTTGCCACTGATGGCGTTGCCATGTGCTCGGGGGTCAAGCTCTGGGTTTCTAAAGCGCCTAGAGATGACTTGTCATAAATAAGCGTGATATAAATAAATTGAATTGAAATTGAAAGGGTAGAATGCTCTCTCCAGGTTGGGAGTGAAGTTTTGCCTCAAGTGGAGGAGTAATATTTCAGGTTGCCTATTAACAAAAATGGATTGTTTCATTCAAATGTATGACCTTATTAATTAATAATTACTTCCATAAACAAATCACAGTGTTCTGGTAGGTCTTGAATTTGCCATTTACATTGCATTGGTATTCAATGGTGTTCGAGTGCCATGTTGTGACGCCATCTTGAAACTACAGTGCACATCAGGGAATATCCAGAAAAATACAGCGTTGCGTTTGCGCTAGCACTACTGGTAGTTGGCTACAAACTCACAGGGAGAGCTGGAGGGAGAGCACAGAGACAGCCAAGAAGACAGTAGAAAGAAAAAATGGACCACGGCTATTTCAGAAAGTATGTCACCAGGAAAACGAAAACATGAACAGAGTAGGGATCCAAACCGACGACACTCCAAAACACGTGTAGCCATTGGTGTTGCGTTTCCCAGATGGAAGGAGCTGATGAGGGAGAACAACTGTTTAACAAAACTAACCTCATCAGCTGAGAGAATAATGGTAGAAGCTGTGTTGGTCAACAACTTCTCTGTTTCCTGGATCAGCCTCAATGATATTTCTCAGCTACCGTAGATGGAAATGAGTCTTGGGAAAAGGGGCAGGAGGGGAACCAGGGGAGGTGTTTTGGGTGTGTCCAAGTGGGAGAAGACCAAGAGGAAGACTCAGGGCATGCTGGAGAAATGATATCTCTTGGCTGGGCTGGGAACGCCTTGGAATTCCCCTGGAAGAGCTGGAGGAGGTGGTCGGGGAGACGGAGGTTTGGGCCTCTCTGCTGAGGATGCTGCACCCCGCAATCCAGATAGATGGAAGTTAATGGATGGATGGATAAAACGCTATGTAAGTACGACCACATTCCCTCTAACTCACTTACTTCGTAAGAAGGAGGGAAGAAAGTTGTTTGAGATTAATAATAATAGAAAAAAACTTGAGATTTTAGCCAGGGCTGGTTATGAAATGTATTTAAGAGGAAAGTCCTAAAATATAAAGTGGCATAAATGATGTTTTTGCAATTTTTACAATTGGCTCAGAAGGCCCCATATAGATGTGGAGGCTCAGTTGCTTTTATGAGACCGTCCAAGGTTACTTTAACTTTTCTCTTTTATTGTTATTTCTTTCTTGAATCTCATAGTCACCTTGGCAACAATGTCCACTGTACCTCTGTCAGTTAGTTTTGTCATTGTTGATGTGTGGCTGAAAAAGAAATTGTAGTTGTCACAGGAGACAACCAGGACGGGAGTTTAACGTTACTTGCTGATAGTAGAGACTGCAATATCATTGTGTGAGTTTAAATCAGTTTATTTTTGTTGTGTCCAGTCCACTAAGATTAGCCTCAATGTATGTTTTCTCTTTTATTAGTCGAACTTCTGTTTTGAGGTTATTTTTATTTGGAGAGCACTTTTATGTGACTTCCTCTGTTCTTCCCCGTGTCCCTTCATCCCTTGACTTTTTGTCAGTGTCAATATAGTTTCTTGTTTCTCATACCTCCCTTGCTGGTTTGTTGTCTGTTTGACCTATTTCACATCACTGCTTTGATTAGATTTTTGATCTTTTATTCCTCTTGTTTCTTTGATCTGCTGCATTTGAGTGCTACTCTCTGAAACCCTTGACACTAGAGCTAGACGATACTTCCTAGAAGTAATCAAATATTCCTTAAAGTGAAACCAAAACTGATATTTTAAAGTAGCTTTTGCTACTTTACTGTTACGAGGAGACATTTCTCATCAATATCTCGATCTGTTCATTTTACTGAGATCACATCCAGTGGATACTGGTTTAGACTTGATGGAAAAATATTGCAGAATGGATTTCACATGAACAAGTGATCATAATGACAAAGGAGAAAGTTCACAATTCTAACTAGAAACTTTTAAATTCTGCTGTTGGGTAATAAAATGTAGTTTTAAGATGTTGACCTGTGTTCTCACATCCTCCAAAACATGCTCTCCAAAGGTGAACTTGCCATGTCCGAACTCCCAAGTGTACTTGGTGCACTGTACTTGGTGTTGAGAAATGGTCTGGCTATCTGCCCCGTGAACCTAAACTAGGAACTGGTTCCACATGGCTGGAAACAAGAGTGCATCTCATTTGATGTAAAGTCTCAAAATGAACCATAGGGCCAGGAGGCAGGACCAGCTTTTGCTTCTCAAACTGCCTCTGCATGCAGTTAGTTTAGAATTGCAACCAATCAGAGCAATGAACAAGTTGACGTATTCAGAGCGACACAATGGGAGAGTGTTGTGGAGAAGAGTTTGATGGAGAGAGACACCAATGTAATGGAAGCAGGATCTAACAACTGGTGCCTTTTTTGGAAGCAGCTGGTCTGCTCAAACACTCAACCATTCATTCTGTCCAAGTGGCAACCATCCCACTTCCAGATCAAAGCCGTTTCAGGAGGTATGTTTTGTTGTAGCTCCTTCATTGACCACTAGGTGCTGGCTCCAAAACAACAAAAATCCCAATTCACTCCCATGTTAAAAATGCACTTTCCAATAAAATTATACATAATTGAAGTTTGGACAAAAATTGGTTTTGGTCTCTATAGTCAGATGTTACATTCATGACAACTGTACGGGAGTTGAATTTTTTTTTTTTGTACCACATCAGATAAACTGATATTAAGCAATACAGCTGACCAGTCGATGCCTGGACAGCTTTGTCCTGCCTCTTTGCAACATGGTTCCATACAGTTAAAAAAAACTGGGCTTCATAAGCTCTCTAAAGAAACCAGTTGGTGACATCATTCATGGCTCGTCCATCCATGGTTCTGTCCAATGTAAATTGGCTACAGCTAATGCTGGACATGTTCAGATTACTTTTTGAAGACTTTCCTTTATGGTGAGAGCAAGTTTACCAGATGTCTCTCACTATTCATCCATCAAAATCCAGATTCATATTGTCATGGAAGTCCAAGTCTTTAATTAGCTGTTGATGTCAAAGCTGGTTCAAACCACCACAGTTTACCATCCAGACTACAACGTTGCAGCTCTGTCATCAACGTGTTAAGCCCTCTCACTGAAGCTCAACATGGACTTATTGATCTGATTGGCTCTCGGAGACCTTTTGGCATCGTTAATGAGCTTCAGCGCAGGGTTGCCAGACGGTCCTGCAGTACAGTACATCTAGATTTCTAGGCTAAGTGTGTTTTAAAAAGTTAATAAAGCTCACTTTCTTAAACATCAATTCAATTCAATATAGAAACCTTTTTAAAAAAAACTCTTGTTCTTTCTGAAATCCTAGATTTTCTAAATAAAATAAATAAATGAATAAATAATGATAATAATTTATTCTTGATGAGGCCAGATATAATTTTTGATGACTTTACAAAAAAATGATGGTCTTCACTTTCAGAGACAAACAAACAAACAGAGTGGCCGCTTTTTCATTTGGTTCTAAAAATCAACTTGAGTTGTTAATTTTAAGACAACTGAAAAGTAATTTTCTGCTGCCAGTTACACATATGCCATTTTTCCTTTCCACCACACGTTCAAACATCTGTGAGGAGCACAAGGATGTTTCTGGAGCCACAAGGAGAGTTAAGCAACCTGTCTGGTGTGTACAGTTTTGTGAGGACAGCTGCTGCAGTAAACAGCAAACATAATGAGATGCTTTCACTTCTTTAGTTCATTCGTTCCCTTCAAGTGTAATCAAGTCTTATATGAACACATGTGCAGTAAAGAAGCAGCATATAAATATATATTTACTTTTCTTTCTACAATAAATACAATGTTAAGTCTTATAAAAGCCTTTAATTTATTCTCAAGTAATGGAAAAGAAGATAGCACTGAAAAATGTAAGATTTGTTCTCAGCTTCCACCTCTACTGCTCCTCCAGTACACCTGCTTTCCTTCATATTCAAGTAATAGAAAATATAACTGTCTGCAGCTTTCTCACAGCACTGCCTGGGACAAAGACTGCACATTACACATCAACAGAAGTCAACATTCACTTGGGAATGCAAGCGGCCACTGTCATTCTGATTTCCTTCAGAAGATCTTTATTTCTTGCAGGTTAGAAAGATCTGCGATCTGTTGTACGAAAATACGTCAGCTTCTGAGAGACAGAGTTAGTTCTGACAGTAACAGTGACGCCTGCAGTGGCTGACAGCATATCCGACATTAACACCTTGCTCAGAGAAAACAACAATGGAAAATACATGAAGAACATTCTTAATTAAAGCCTGTGATCAGCCCAGCAGGGTTCAGAGAAGTGCGTTGGCATTTATGTAATCTGCAGTCTGGTAATTTGGGACAGTCTGTGCCATGTATAAATGAGGGGTTTAGCACAGACCTCTGTTTCCTGTCTTGTAATTTCATGTAAAATTCAAGGTGCTGCTGGCACAAACAAGCAACCACCTGAGGCTTCTGCGCATGTTTAGAAAATGCCTTTCCATTTTTGTGCCAAATTTGTGAGCATCAGCTGCATTAGCGCCAAAACACCTAGAAGTTGGAGTGGACGAGATGATACAGAGCAGTTTGCTTTGGCCTCACACCGTTCAGATTCCTGGCCAACATGTTTGATCCTGGAGCTCTGTGCTCTGCAGTATTTGGCCATAACAGAGAAACAGGTGGGGAGAGGGTATTTAATTCCTCCCCGACCCTCAAACAGGTACAAGTGCAAAGAGTCTGGCTAGCATTTAAGGTGTTTCTTGCTGGTCATGTCATTCCAGATGCGGTGCATCTCCTCAGGCGAGATCTGGTGGACCGTGACCACCCTTCGGTAGCGACAGAGGCTGTAGGCCATCTTCCAGTGGTTGAAGCCACTGTTCTGAAAGGGGTGGATGCCGAGCTTACGAAGGCACACGCCGACGTAGACGTCCTCCAGGTGCAGCAGTCTGGTGTGTAAAGAGGTCTTGTATATGAGCTCAGCCACGTCTGCTGAGAAGACATAGCCGGTGCCAGAGCAGAAGGGTGGGTATTTGCTGTCTGGGTAGAGATCCCTGGGCATATACCACTTGCTGCGCATGTCTCTGATTGGCCCACCATTGATGACATAGCCTGTGAAATACCTCCTTCTGGGCTTGGTGTTGGGCTTCAGGAGGTTGTAGATGAGGTTCTCCATGTTGACGAAGATGTCGCTGTCCGTCTTGAGAACGTATTGAGCTTTAGAGCAAAAGGTGGCCACCCAGCGCATGCCCATCAGAGTCTTGAGTGTCAAGTTGTGGTATGAATCGATAAAATCCTCCACAACGACATCATGAAAGATCTGACTCTCCTGCTCCACCATCTGGTTGAGGACAACGTCAGTGCTTCGGCCCAGCAGGAAAAGTGTGACCACACGGACGTCCGGAAATGTGGTCTCATCACCCCAAGTTTCTCTGATGGCTTGACGGGCATCAAATTCTTTGTGGGTGGTGCTGATCAGGATGACAAGGAATGGGGGCTCTGCTTCACACTTCTTCGCCTCGTTGATGAGGTAGCCGAAATCGTGCGGGTTGAGCGAGCGTGCACGGATGTTGCTGAACGTGGAGTTCTTGTTAACTTTGGGCGACTTTCGTATCGGGATGGTCATCTGGCCCACGTAGGAAGAGGAGGGGCGGGACACACTCAGGTACCACAGAGCGCTGGCCCAGCATACGACTGTCAGCAGGTACAAGCACGAGACCTTAGAAGGCATCGCTGTTCAGTCGGCTGGCGTCACCAGTGGAAAGCGTGCTGGAAATGTTGAGACCCCACCTCCATGGGCTGTGTCAGATCTGGCGGCGCAGCTTGAGGCTGCCCCCACAACAGCGCCAAGATCGATTTCAGACAATGGACTTCTTCTTCTGTCTAGAGCTGGTGCTGTGATTGAAAGGGAGCATCGCAGAGATTTCTGATCATGCCCACGACCTTACTGAGACCCATCGCAGCTCATAGGAAGGCTTGCACTTCTCTGTGGCAGGATCTGAAAAATAGATGAGACAAACAGACAAATCAGGCAGCTGTTGAATGAAGGAGTAACACATCTTATAGTCTTGAAAATATGTCTCAAGATTCATTGATTCTCTGCTTCATTACAGCTCATAATATCCCTGAGCTTCAGCCTGTCATTCTGTCAGGGAGGCTGAACTCAGTACTCACATATTAGCTTTGTAGTTAGCAATATTAAAGAATTTGAACGTAAATCTTTTAGGAAGCTCATAATACACCCAAAAAGATTGACTGATTGAAGAATGTTTGAAAAAAAGACTGAATCCACCCACATCTCAAAATGGACGGTAGCTCTGAATATTCACTGTAATTGACTGCCACACCTCCAGAGCCCATAAAAAAAGAAATTCAGGCCAGCCCCAGTGATAAGAGTGTGCTCGTCTGAAGAAAGAGAATATCTTTGGAAACTCCTTCCAGAGTCAGTCTGTTTTCAAACGTTGTTCGTCTGTCTCTTATCCCCTTGGACCAGACGCCAGCTGACAAATCTGAGCTACTGCAGCAGTTTGAGTGGAGAAGGACGAGACTGAGAAGGATCAAGGCAGAGGGTGAAAACTATCTCATGGGGAAAGATTAATATCCACTTCATCTAATTCCTCTGTTCTCCCTCTACCGCCGCATGCCTACTCACCTCAATGTCAAACTAAGGATGGCATGTGGGTTTTACATATTTTACTCTGTAATGAGCTACTGCTTCGTTAGCTGGATGGGCACAGCTTAGAAACTTTGACAACAGTTCTATAATTGGACAGACTGATAAAAGACAAATGTATAATATTCACATGGATTCAGATGGAAGTTTTTGTTCAGTCATTGATTGATAAGCAGTTCACAGATTTGTGTTGAAAAGCGAAAGTAAATTTAATTCATCTTTACAAACAGAAGCTTAATTTGCTCCAGACATAATCTCTTCTGAGGTGACAGCAGCTCTGATCTGTTTTTATGATCGTGCACAACTGATGATGAAGGGAAAAGAAGAAAAAAATGGAGTAGATCCTATTAGAGATTTTTCTGGTTCTGTGTTTTACGATGGAAGTGCTCTGATAAGCAAGGCCCATACTTTTATCAAGCTTTCAATTCTGTCATGTCTTGTGGGACGCAATGTTTTTTTTTTCCATCAGGGATTTTTTTCCCCCCTCTAACTACTATCTCTTCCAGCTCCTTCTGAAGCAGTCATCAATCTCTGGTTCTAGTAGAAACATCTCATCATGGCTCCTTTTTCACACCTCCTCCCCCTTCATGACCTCAATCACTCTCTCCGTCTCTACTAAAGATGAATGTTTGATTGATCCCATTTGTGGCCTTTTATTATTTTTGTGTCTGGCTGAAGGTTCCTCATAGATTCTTGTTTGTCTCCTCTTTAATCCAATCAATGAAATAGGAGAAAACATTTCTGTTTTCAGAACTCTTTTTCTTATTTTATCTTCAGTACAAGCATCATTTCTCTGCTGCCTTTTGTCTTTTTTCCCCTCCTTCCCACAAATGTTACAAAATCTGTTCAACCTTGCTGTTATTCCACTTTTCCTGTTACATGTTGGCTTTTCTCAAATCAGCAAGGCTTTATTGGTTTCGTAATGTTACAAAATCCCTGCAATCATTTTTCGTCTCTCAGAGCAACCAGTATCCTTTGTTGGTGATGCATGTCATGAATTCCTGACACCCCACTTCCACTGAGAGTAAATTGATAGGGCTATGTCGTTTCATGCTGCTGTGTCACTTTCATTCCATTAACACGGAGAAGACTCCCTCTGAAGAATACGTTTCCCTTCCAGAAGAATGTCAAGGCTTGGGAGCACAGTTTTTAATTGTGGAGACAGACCCCCTGCTGTCAGAGATATTCCATTGGACCAGTGTCAATTTGTGGTTAGCAGGGGATAATTTAGCATGACAAGAACAGACCGCACAATCAAGTGACTTGGTAACACATGAAGGATGTGGGATAATAATTACGATTAAGCTCCAAAAATTGTAGTTTTGAAAGGAATTATAAAAGTTCCTCTATTTTCTTTGTTGAAATGTTTCATGAAACCATTTATTCTGTTCATATGTACATTATTTTTGAATATATACATCCATTTTTACATGCCAGGCCTGCAACACATTCTGAGAAAGGCTGGTATGACCACATATACTACTTCTACAGTACTTAATATTTTCAGATATTATGAAAAATCAGATTTTCAATGCATACAGCTCCAAGCCTAAATTGGATACCCCTGGTTACTCATCCCTCAGACACTGCATCAAGAATTGTTATTGATTAACAAGTGATTAGAACAATATAAGCAAGGATTTACTTTGAGAAGTCTTTGTGAAGAACTACAGTACGAAGAGCAGAAATGTCACCTGAAAATACTATGCAAAAAAGATTGTCCAGAAGCTGTATCAACATCTCTGGGCTCAGAGGCATCTGGAACAGACCATCACATGGTGGGAATTGTGGTCTGATGAATCAGAATTCCACATCTTTTTTTAAAAGAAACTGGAACTAAAGATGAAAAGGATTCACAAGCAACAAGTCCAACATTCAGCATCTGTGATGGGTTTTGAATTATTGCACTTGGCAAAGGTCATTTGCATGTCTGCGATGAGAGAATGAATGCAGAGAATTTCTTTTTTTTGTTAACATAACAGAACATTAAAAAAAAAAAAAATGCAGAGATATCTAAAGCAATATGTGCTGCCTTCAAGACTACATCTTTTCCAGAGACATCCCGGCATATTTCAACTAGAAAATGCAAAACCACATTCTGCAGGTGTGGCTGATGTAGAGAATACGGGTACTAGCTTGGCCAATCTGCAGTTCTGACGTTTTTTTTTAATTTTTTGATTGATTTGGGATTGTATAAAGCTACTGAAATCACTGCATCCAACCAAAAAAAAATATTGACACAAAGAATTTGTTTATTTGAAGTTTATAGATGAGTTGTCTAGGTACAGATTGTAATCTATCTGTTCATACCAGCGACTATTAATATGAATCTTGCAACCATGGTTCAAAAGTCAGATTTTAGCTCCTAATTTGCATCATTCTATGTACTGAAGACCTACATCTAACCCAAATGAGGAGGTGTGTGCAGTGACTGGAAATCCCATTTGTTTTAAGTGCGTGTAAAGAAAAATGAGAAATTCTCTTACATCCATTCAATGTCTGAGCAGCAGCTCATCATTTTTCTCATCTTCTGTAAGGTCACCAGTGGATGTCAGTGCCATATTATGGGGTAAAAATAACTGAAATGTCAGCCAGTTTTCTACATGCTGTATTAAACAGCTAATCTGCTGAAAACTGATTAAACTTCAGGGTGTCATGGTGCACATGTAGGTAGGAGCAGCAGCAGACCAGAAGGCAGGATAAGCAAAGTATGAATAAAATGCTGCTGCAGCAAGCAACCCCCACCCCTCAACCCCCCCAAACACCTGGATACAGAAGACAAGAAACCAGGTAAGCAACATTGGGCCTTAATGGAATTTAACAGACCAACTGACAGTCTAAAAAGGAGACATGGTGTATATATTTGTACACACAAATATAAGGGCTCGCAGGAAACAAGCTTGGACAATTAAGAATTAAATAGAGTAATAAAAGGTGTCAAAAAGAAATCGAAACATATACAAGGGAACAACATTTTTAAAGTGTATCAGAAAAAAGCAATTAAAGAAAAGTCATGAAAAATGAAACCTTAAAGGAGTCACATTATGGGGGAAAAAGTGCTTGAAAGGACATTTGTGGGTGTCTCAAGTCCCTACAAACCCAAACATTTTTTGTTTGGCACCATCTAAATCTGAAAGGACGTCCTTCTGAACGACTTTCATGTATGAATATCAATAAGAAAATACTGACTCTGATGACCAGAAATCTGTAATAATAATTTCCCAGATAGCAAAGCATGTTAGACCCAAACCTGGCCCATATTTACAGTTTTCCTTTTCCCACGTTTGGCTTTCATTGATGCCATAAACTTGAACACATATCCAACAGACATGGCTCAAATTCATATCTTCTTTTGGCCTTTAGGCCATGCTTGGCCCTCACTACATTTATTGTATCCAAATGTCAAAATTGGATTGTGACAATTTGAGTCACATCTGGCTCTTTGAACACATGATTAAACCCATGTTTGGACCAGTTCATGAACTTTGGTACATTAGCAGTTGCCAGTGTTGTAACTGAGCCCAAATTTGTCTGCTACCAGGGGCTGGACCAGAAAGTGCTAACCAAATCAGGACATTTTTCAAGACTGAGAAATCGAAATGAAAACTACAAAAAAAAAACAACAACTATTCAATATGTAACAGAAAAAAGGGTTTAGAAATGCATAAAAACTGGATTTATATTAATCTCACTTCTTTGTAGCTCATAGCGCCTACTGATAAAATAAAAAGTGTATAACTTCATTCACCACACAGCAGTGTTAGCACACATTAATCTGAAAATCAAGGAAAACAAAATTACAGTTATTTTCAAGATGTTTTTGTAAGACCTACCACTAGGATTCTGCTAATATTCACTGGTTGCCATGGCAACGTGCTGACAAGCAAAAGAAAGTGAAAAAGTCAGAAAACTGAATACTTGAGTTAAGTGAGAAACTGTTTGGAATTTGACCCCTCCCGTTGGGAAATCAATTTAGCAGCCTGAGATGAGCTCTTCTGCAGTAGTTGCCGCTCCATTACTCCTCACAGTCATTTCTAGAAATTATTATTACCTTTGTGCAGCAGCAAAAGATAGCTGTTAAAATACTTTGGTACAGTGATCAAACATTTATCCACTTCTCAAAGAGTAGGGTCGTACAATGAGCATGAGTTGAAGGGGAATTGTCTTTTCTTTCCCACTTTCTTCGTCACCTTTATCTTCAGTTTTTATCTTTATCCTCAGTTTCCCATCATGCTGGATTTCAAGGGCCTTCTGATCAGATAACACAAAGCTGTATAAACAATTTTGAAACGGGCACTTCCTGCAACAGAGGGTGGTGGAGTGTGTTTAAGGTATTAACTCCAACCCAGCTGCTATGAAGAGAGGTGGAAAGGCATGGTTGAAAAGGGTGCTTTTGTACTGACGTTCTGTGGTATGTTGACAAAAATGTGAAAAAAAGAAACAAACAAACAAAAAAACATCTATATATTTACATCCTTGATACAAAGAATTTGTCTGGATTTACCAAAGGCTGCAGAAAAAAAATGCCTGTGGACACCAACGGACAGGCATACAGCCAATGAGAGACACGAAACAGAGAAACGTGAGAATAGTAACAACCATGCTAGTATTAACAACCATGCTAGTAGTAACAACATACAGCACAAACTTGTGGATCCAAGATGCTAACAATTCTGCATGGTGGCTCGTGGATACTCCTACAGGGTACTCCTGTAAGTCATTGCCAAACCCACTTCTGCCCTCTTGCAACTGGTTTGGTATGTTCTCTACCAGTAGATATGGATATATATGGCTAAGGATGGAAGGGGTGCAAGAGCCATTTCACAGGAGGAAATTATTGCAAATTGAAAGTTTGGCACATTGCACTCACATACACAGTTCGATATGCCATACGCGTAATACTGGAGGTCTCTGCATGGGGACAGAATGCAGAGCAACAGTCAGAAATACAACTGTATACGAGAAATGAGACCGAAGACGTTATTAGCATTTGTTTGTTCGTACTTTGCAATGTTTTGCGATTTGTTGTGTGAGGATGCCGCCTTAGTTCAACACAACCAACACCACACAGCCAGTGGTTACTACAAAAAAGAAAAAGCCGTAACCGCACAAGAAGCTTTGTGACTGTCACTGCTGACAGTTCATTTGTAGTCAACTGTTGCACTGACCTATACTAACGCCTCCAGTGATCAAATGGATATTGTAGCTAATGAACGAGTTGGATAATTTTTGGAATACGTGCACGGCCGGCATGTCAAATGAACGCGGCTATGCGTGTCAGGTGTGACGCTTTTGTGATATTAACAGCAAGTATATTCCAGGCTTAAGACTGCAAGTCTAAAGGTCAGGAAAGGGGATTGTTGTTTGTCACCCAAATATCTCATCTTAGGTATAATCTGGAGGGAGTAATGAGGTCGGAGTCAAAATGCCAAACTATAAATATAACAACAGAACATTTAATTATTTGAATTTCGGTCTGGCTAATCACAAGCTACTTTATTGCATTTTTTTACAAGAAGTTTAAGCAGAGGATATTGCATTTTCTCAGTCCTGTTATTAAACCTTGCGTCATTGTACTTAGCAGGGAATAAAGTATAAGTAACAGCAGTTAAAGTAACAGGACTGAGCTGAGTTTTGGCATTGTTTTAGCAAATGTATTCATGCTATTTTATCATGCTTGAGGATACTGAGGGCATTCTACTGATGTTCAAAAATATATACATTCCTTAAGTAAGAAATAACATAAGAAAGGTAACAGGACAGTAAGTTGAGACTAAGCTTGTTATTCATTGTTTCAAAATCAGAAATATACACATGACAAAAAGGAAAACCTTACATTTAGCCTTCACAAGATCTGAATGATGCACGTTCCTGTGGAACATGTGACCTAAGGTATATTACAAATTTTTCAGGAGGGGTGGAGGTATATGGTAACAGCACTGAGTGAAAACATGGAGACCTGGGCATCATTAACTAAATTTATAAATTTTTTTATGCAAAAAAATTATATTGGGAGCATATACGATATCAGAATCTTACCACAATGCACAAAAAAATGACAGATTTTTTATTATTAAATATCACTCAAATAGTTTGAGAGTGGGGACAGGTATCAAATGCTATTTTTTAGTGTCTTATGTGGAATATATTTTAAAGTTGCAATTGCACACATGTGCATGATACTTTCCATCGTTTAAAAAATATGTATAACATGTCAAATGGTGCTTATTTTGTAGAATGCCTCAAATATGTTGTTGTAGAAACTATAATGAATTATGTATATTCATCATCGTGTGAGCTGTGTGACTAACTAAAATATGACATATCTCTTTTTGGGGGGAGGATAGGTCATGGGAACGCTTAATAGATGTGAATCATCAATCAGTCGTGTTGTCTTTACAATCAAGCGTCCTCTATGAGGCAATGCAAAAAGCTTGAAGGCTACAGTGATGTGGGAGTTTCGCTCTCGTTTAATGTTGCACCCGATAATTGATTGCAGTTATTAGTGCAGCGTGGAACGACCTTGCTCTCGGAGGGGTCACGATCGTGGGCATGTGAGTCAGCGAGGCAGCCAGTAAGACGCTAAAACAAAGGCGGCACAGTGATGATGTAATAGACTGTACTGTGCGCTGTCTGCGCTACACTGAAGGCACATGTGTGTAAAAGCCAAGTTTGCAGGGTCGACACATCTGAAGGTAAATAAATCATATTCCAATCTCTTGGCTGACATTTTACATTCCCACTGCCTGATTCCAATATAACAGCTCTGATGATTGGCAGAGAAAGCAGCAGGCCGTCTCCATCAATTCTGCTTTTCATGACTGCTGATTTAAGAAGTGCTGTCAAAATGTTCATTTCTTTTCAGCGCAGTATTACAATGTGGTAATAGTATTTGAAAGCGAGGCGTGACCTGTAAATGTCTTTCAACAGCAAAAAAATAAACAAGTGGATAATGGATACAAAACAGTGTCTGTGGCCACTCCAGTGCCTGTGATATTGTATTCGAATGTGTGTGTATGCTTTATGATTACAGAGCAAACAGCTTTCCTGAGGGGAGCGACTAAAACACGTTTTCCCTCAGAATAAAATAGACTCCAAGGCTGGTGAGCGAGTGTATGGATGCAATGCCACTCGAGGCAGGAAGATCTGAGGATTGTGCTGTTGTCTCAGCGTGATGAGTTCTGGGGTTTTGCACAGAAAAGAAATATTCAATTTAAACACAAAATGCACTTGAGTCTCTCTCAATGATGCTGACGTGGACTGTCTGCAGCCCAAAACTAAAACGCTTTATCTGAAACTCCTGCTGTTCAGTATGTGATTAGCTTAAAGTGGTTTTAATATTGTCTCCATAAAAAACAACAAAAAAAAGGCTGCTCAGTGTTTGATCCTCTTTTCCTCAAATCTTCTGCAAAGTTTCAAATCCATTATATCAGCCCCTAAAACATTCAAAAAGAGAATTAATGGAGGGCAAATTAAACAGCAATGGCCAAATTGTTTTGCATTCCACCTAATATGAAAGAGACACAATAAAAATATCTGAACTGGAAAGCTCCCAGTTTGACACTACCTCTCCTGTTTCCTAAACAATCAAGGATTCAATGATTGCTGAAGAGAAGCACATCCAGTCACATAATCAGTATTACAGGCCACAGGCTGGACGCTCTGGGCTTAGCAGAAAGCCTCTGAATGCAAAGCAGCTTAGTAGAGACAGAGGAAAATGGGATATCTATAGCGGCCAACAGATTTGGCTTCTGCACAGAAGCCTGACGCTCCATCCCCACTTCAGTGCTGACTTGAGCCCAAGTTGCAGTGGGGCAAATCAGTTGGTGCATGCAGAAATTTCTCAGAGAAATGATGACATGGTTGCTTAAACTTCTTTGAGGTCACTTTGTTTGCAGCGATCCATGACTCCCATCCACCTTGAGTTGCATGTGGGTAAAAACAGAAAATAAAAAATCTGAGGAGCAAGTGGAGAGGCATGCAAGAAAGAAAAGACATCATGACACAGACTCCAGATGAGTCAGGAACCAAAGAAGCCTTGATGCATGTGGTTTGTTTTGCAGCTGTGCTCGGTCATACGGAGGCTCTGGGAAGGGGCTTTTGCTACATACAGCTAGACCTGTGCCCTGAATGCTGAGCTCCTTTATAAATTGTATATGACAACTTGATTCATGCGGGCAATAAATTCCGCCGTCCGACTGGGTGACATTGCGGTTATACAATATGTACGCTTTGTGCTGCATCAGGGTGAGTGGGGACAATTCTCCGAGACAATGCATGAATTATGATAATACCGCTGAGGCGTACCCAGAGCTCAAAATTAAACACAATGTGATAGCAGCTGGTGAGGACAAAGGAAGCAAAGCATTTTATTTCTTTTTTTTGTTCTCTGTTCAGGTAAAAAAAGTGGAGAACTAGTTTGGAAGAGAAAGAAGGGAATAATCCTTAAAGATCCGGCTATAAAATACTGATGAAATGAACCAGCTGTAGTCACTTGTGAAGCCGGGAGGCCTGCTGCGGGTTGGTGCTCAATTTTTAAAACTTTTACATTATCCAGGCCACACTTTTGCTGAACACACACTCTCAGGGCTTCAATTGTGTTCCGCTTAGTTGCAACTGCTTCAAGCAGTTTTTCAGTGTCAGACACTGAGCATCTGGGTGGAGCATTCAGGAGCCATGATCAAGAGCACTCAAGACCATGTTAGGATCTCTCTCTGAACCTGCGGGAAGCTTTCACACGATTAAAAGTTATGGCCGTGATAACATATATTTGGTGGTCTGAAGTCACTTTGAGATAACACGACCAACTCACTTTGTTTCCAATTTCACATTTAGCTCTATTGGCTGTACTTCTGAAGGATGTAGCACAAAGCTGTGAAACCATTCTCAAAAGAGGCACATCCTACAGAATGAGAAACCATATGAAGAAAGCTAAAAGACATGGGTGACTTTTGCTCCTTAGCTCTGTTGTAGTTCCATCAAAGCACGCCAAAAGAACTAAGATATATTCACTGTATATACAGCAACACTTGATTTTTACATTGATACTGAAGAGCATATGAGAGGATGTTGGAATCAGCGTCCTTCCCAAGGACAACCATCTCCACCTCCATTTATGACACTTTTATATGAGGATGCAACGGTAACAAAAGAGTTCAACACTGCTGGCATCAGTTTAGTCTTTGATGCAAAAACAGAGGTTTTGTTTGCGATTCAACTCATCACAGCAGAGTGAAACAACCACTGTCCCATGAAAGCCTGTCAACCTTAACGTTCCAGCTGCACAATGAAAAAGACAGCAGTGAATATGGATGTTGTATGTTGCAGAGAAATGAATTTTGAAGTACCAGGTCTGAGATGAGGAAGGAGAAATGCTGACAGAAAAAAACCAAAACACTTTATGTAGATACTGCTGGACTGCTGTGACCTCGATGGCATAAAATATGAATACAGGGATTGTAACTGTAATGTGCTGCACCGAAAAAACTGCCAGGGAAAAAATAAAACTCCACGTGTATACAACCCTACTTTCCCAGACGAGATGCTGCTGTGAACCGTGCAGCCATGTTTTAAACTGTTTAAGTGCTTCATGTTCGTGACGAGATTCACTTCCTTCGTCCAAAAACATCTGTTATCACCGGATTTGCCATTTTGATGTAAATGCAAACCGTTAGCGCAGTCAGAGATTCTTCTAAAGACTAAAATCAAATGCACAGAGCAGATTCAAAATTTAAACTGCCGGTTTACTCATAAAAATGTTTGATCTTCCTCCTTCAAAGTCACCTGACAGCCCACCAGAGTAGAGAATAGTCATTACAGAAGAAAATGAGCAAATATAAGAGCCCATTTATTTTATTTTAGGCACACCACCCCCAGCACATACAGCGGTGTTAAAAGGTTAATAGTCACATCAGACAGTCATTTCGCCCACTTAAAGATCTGAAGCTCAGAGCCTTATTGTTGGAAAGTAAACAGCTGAACAAGAATAATGTCATTTCCACTTAAAGCTGCCGATCACTGCAAGTAAATTTATACGTGTCATGCATTAAAGTAGAACAAAATAACATTACCATTATTAAATATTAGTTTTAACTGTCTTATGCCACTACAAGTGATTAGTTTTAGGAACTATTATGGAGCCGTCAGACCATTTGGGCCTAAAAATGAACCATAAAGGGCCTCCTCATCTAGAGGGGTGGCACCAATGGTTGCTTAGTAACGGAGCAATGGAAAATGTAAGGAAAATGGATTCCAATGATTGTTTCAGTTTTTACAAGCAGAGGTATGACTGTTATGCTTTTTTTTTATTTATTTAATAGAGCATTCAGATGAGATAAGCAAAGTCTGTGTTTGACTATAAATGGATGGATGGATGGATAGATAGATATAACTTTATTAATCCCCAAAGGGAAATTCAAAGTGTGGCAAAAGAAGAAGAGAAGACACCGGACGCGAGACGAGACCCTAAAATTAATTGCGGTGTGGGGCGAGCTGCATAACCAGAAACAATTAAGAAATGGTTAATGTGTTTATGTTGAGCCATAATAGAAGGTTACTAAGTTCATGCAAAGCTTAAGTACACTGAGGTTTTGCATTTACACATTATAGAAATGAAGATAATTTGAGCTACACTTTTGAATACTTCTGAGGCCCCTTTTGACTTTAAAACGTCTGCAATCCCTTAAGTGTCAAATTTATATTTTTCTGTGAAAGCTCTTAAATTAAATTAAAGTAAAGATGATAAGCCATACTTTGATCATGCCTTGATGGTTGTATTTCAAATCTGCCATGGTGGTGTATAACGCTCACCCACCCACAGCGGCTCATTCAAGCCATGTTTTCTATACCTGACAAAGGAAACTGTCTTACGTCAATTCAAACTATTCATATAAGGTTCCACTTTCAGAGTAAACGTTACCTTGAAAGAAAATACTTTCAGTCATAACAATCTGTGAATCACGTATCCAAAGACGAATGAAGGAACCTTTGTTTACAACTCAAAAACAAACACAGAGAGCAATCAATATGACAGCAGAATGCATGGAGATGCTTACACTCTCAAACCTCTCTGTCAGTCAACTGCTCTTTAAACATCTTTTTTCATCCTTCTCTTTTTTCCTTTTCATTTGTTTCACTGATACCTCAACCTGTGAGACTGACTCTGCTTATTTACTGCAGCAGCAGAAAGTCTTTAATGAGCTTGTAAACTCCCGGTTACCTTCTGTGCTTGGGCTCGCGGGGTGTTTCTCTGTATTCTTATTTTGCTTTCATGACATCCATCAGCAAAGCAATAAACTTGGACTTGCATAATTTTCATGAAACTAATATCCTGGGGGATATTTCTATCAAACCACACCTGCAGACAAAGCACAACATGCACACAAGAAGTCATAATAAAAAGTGAGTGACAGTCACAGAGATGGAGACAGACAGCAGTAAATTTGTGTTTTTGGGAGAGAGAAGTATTTACATCATTACTAACATTACCGTTTGGAGTGATCATCTCTCTCCCATCATGCTCTCCTGTTCATATGGCAGCAGACTCTGAGGACACTAACAGGCACTCAGTGATGTGAACTGCATGCAAATGATATCATTCACGTGGAGAGGTTCACTCCAATGAGACAACTATCAATTGAAGAAGAAAAAAATATCCTGATGATGGATAGGACAGAATTTTAGATAAGTGATGCTTCATCCTGGATATGAATGGGTAACTGAAGGACTTAGTTGATAAAATTAGCTCCTAAGTACACCATCCTCTCCACTTTAAGGATAATGAATGATAATTTGAAGTAAGCAATATTTCCTGGCACAGGAGCTGCAATAAAGGCGGAAATGCCAGAATGAAGGTCAGCTGAGGCCTGCAGTAGTTAAAATATCTGGCCCATGTTGACCCTTAGGCACCGATGGTACGGAGTACCAGCTCTTATCCTCCACATACACTTGACCTCTATCCTGGAGGCTATAAAGTCAGCAGAGAAGCCAGAAAATATATGGGTCACGCTACCGTAACACTTCGAAACGAAACTTTTAAACATTACTTTCCCCAACACTGAAAATGATAAACTCTTAATTATTTAAATTGTATTTTGACAAATCTCAGGCTACGGATAGTTGCATTTTTTTCAGTCCTGTTACCAAAACAGTGAAAAAAGAATTCGCAAGCAAGCAGTGAGAGTAACAGGACTAAGTTTTTAGCATAAAATATAGCGACATAGCATTCATGCTAATAACCTAAGGTGAGTGCATTCTACTGATTGGCAAAAATATATATTACTTAAAATATACAAATATAATGAAAATATCCAGACAACAAAGAGGGAGAATCTGACCCTGACCTACAGAAGACCTAAATGATGCAACTTCCTTTGAAACACACGACTGAAGGAAATGTCCACATTTTTCAGGACTTGGGGAGTGTTATAGTAACAGCACTGAGCGTAAACCTGTGAACCTGACTAAAATGTGCATTTGAAACAAAATATTATGCATTTTTTATGAAAACAATATTCAGAGCATATGTACAAAATGGAATTACACAACAAGGCACAAAGAATATAATCTTTGAAGGTTTTGTTAGTTAAAGTTATAAACTTATTTAAAAGTAGGAACAGATATCAAATATATATTTATATATTTTTTTTTCTTTGAGTATTATTGGTGTTTTTATGAACATTTTAAAGAACACATTTGGAATTAGAAACTGCGCAAATGTGGATATTTTGCTCAAAGGTCGCATAAAGTTTAAATCCGGTTTTCCCTCTGTATGCATGTTTAAATAAAGATAGTTCAGCATGTCAGCATGCCCTGAACCTCAGATCCTGTTGTCACCTCCTTCGTATGTAAATTTCAAAATGTTCATCTGAAAAACGATTCACTGCAAAAGTGCTTCGTAACACTTTACACGACTCGTTTGGACCCTCCTCCAACGTTAACAAAGACCAGTCCACTTTCTGCTGGACTCTGGAGGTCTGAACCTCCGTCTGAGGACCAGTTAACTTATAGGATACCAAAACAGTCTTTAGGACTAAACATTTTTCTTCTTCTCCAACCTTGGAACGTTTCAGGGAGACTTTGTTCATCAGCTGACACTCAAACAGGAGCTATCTGAACCACATCAGCATCACAACCTCGATCTGTAAGAGCCAGCCCATAAACGCCAACATTTTCATGCCGACTTAATTTGATTTAAAAAAGAGATGTAATTAAGATGATTGTGGTAGAAGTAAAATGCTGCCTCCTCAGCTCAGCTCCACTTCCACGGTGAAAGGACTGCTGTCCTGCAGATGACGCAGTGGTTACTGGTGAAGTTGGAGCTCTTTTTCTGCAGGTTCCTGGACCAAATTTGGATCTCTGTATCCTGTATCCATGTGTTTGATCCTTTAGACACCTGGCTGGTAACATGTCACGGCTCTCAGTGGCTCCTCCCCTCCACCTCCTCCACGCTGACGGGGAATCCCTGCGACCTCCTCCGTCTGACGCTGCGGTCTTGCTTGCTCCGGCCAAGTTTGGATTATTGAACGCTGGATCTCTAGAAGGCCGGATTGTCTGTCTGAGTGATGGTGAGTCCAGTGTTTTCTCTGAACTATCTTCATTCACCAGCTTTGAACTGAGTTTATCAGCTGCATCACTCATACAGTCAATCATACAATCACATAAATAATTAAGTACTTTAATATAAATGGCACCCATTTGATGGAATGACTCATCTGTATTTATCTCTGCTCTGATAGCTTACATGTGTTTCTTGTAGCCAGTACTTGACAGATGGTAAAAGGCTTTAAACCAAGATGGACGATTTGCTATGTGGTATGACTGATAAGACTCTGGATATAGTCGGACAACACAAATTATTGATAAGCAGGCCTTCCACTGCTAACACACCACTTTGGGCATCTTATTACTTTATTCACAAATTTATTGTTACCTGCTAATCTATGTGGAAAAATAAAGAGATGATGAATACTGCAATTAAAGTGGTAAATTATACTCAGGAGAGTTACAGCCTGCAGCATCTTCAGAGCTTTGCAGGAGAAAAAGTCAGTGGAACACAGGGATCTTTTGCTGCAAAGGCCGGGAGCCTTTTCCAGCGTTTGAGATTTTTAAGAGGTTAAAAATAAATAAAAGTGATGGTAATATTTGCACAACTCTGAATGCATATGTTCATCTCCAGTGCAGCTCATTAACTTGCCAACTTCTGAACAGACTTTTCTCATACACATTGTTGTTCACACTAGCTAATTTACAAGCAAAAACATCTGGAGGGAGCTGATGAGGACAGAGGATTCGCACCAGTGCAAACATATGTGTGGCACTGCTATCTGCTCGCAGGATTGCTCCACTTTTCCTCATCCAGAGCCATCCTGTCAGAGCCTGAGCCTCTGTCAGGGGCCGATGCATTATCAGGAACAGCATCTCGTTGCTCGCAGACGGGTACAGCTTGGAAAAGGCAGAACACGTTCCCATTATACAGCAGGGCGCAGACAACCGCACCTGTTTAGATAACACGCATGACTCCGGGCAGTAGTGATGGCTGGGAAGAACCGCACACGATGACGGGAAAGAAACATACAGATTACTTGTGGGGTTTTTTCTCTTTTTTTTTTCTCTTTGTTTTTGCAGGCTTTTGCCCAGGTTTATAAGAAAAACTACAACATGAGTTATATTGCTCGGGATATTGGCCATTTGTATTTTGTCACTCGCTAAGTCTGTTTTAAATATAAATGTGTTTACAACTGAGGTTAGAGATCCTCAGTGGAATCAAATATAGGTCTGTTTTAAATGTTTATGTAAGTGAAGTTCAAATTACCTACAACTGAAGTGATTAAACTCAGATCTATAAATTCTGCCTGCTCAGACCACGCTTGATGGTGGAAGCAAAATTAATTCAGAAAAAAATGAGCAGTGCTGAAAATGAGATGCTAATTAAATGTACAGGTATCCGACGGAGACAAAAGCTGCGCTCTCTTTACTTTAACACCTTATTTTGCTAAGCAGCTTGCCTCTGCTGATTCAGTATTAAGAAGTTAATAAGCTTAAAATATTTATATCATTTCCGCTAAACTTTAAATGAGAAACCTATCCAGCATGTTTTCCGCGTCTCGCTTGTTGACAACTGATATAGAATTCAGTCCTGCTGTGACCTTTAATAGGATTTAAGTGAGTAACGACTGACTGACTTTAAGTGAGATTTTCCTGAAAAGGAGGTGAGAATTTACACTTGTAAATCATAAAGCGTTGGGTTTGGGGTTATAACAATCATAGTGAGCTGTGAAAATATAAATAAATTATATAAATCATCACCAGAGTGTTTGTTGACTAACAACAAATGACTTGCTGATTTATGAGCAGCACTGGCTGGGAATGAGGACAAACACTCTAAGAAGACAACCTGGAAGGAAGCAGCAACATGTCCAGGATTGCAACCACTGCAGTCCCTCCTGTCTCTGTCTGTCCATACAGTTTCATCTGTAATCTGTTCAGAGTTGTTGAAATTTGCCGTGTTTCTGCACTCATGCCTTGGTAAGACACATAATATTGCTTTCCCATAATGCTTTCTGTCTCCTCCACTTTATTTGCTCCTCCTGATGGTAAAAGTAAAGGTAAAATCCCTCCTCTTTGCTCTCTGTTGTCCTCATGTTCATCCAGCAATCTAGCTGTCTTCTGGACAGACGGACAAATTTCTTTCATGGGGAAACAGAAGATTTTAATTTTTTACTTGCATTATGTTTTATTCTGTAATATTCATATGCATTTTTTATACACATGCTATACAACGAGACTATGTAGTTTAAAGCGATGTAGTTTTCATTGTGTTACAATAACACTGGACTCTGTCAAGTCTGTCCTCTACCTATGCCACATATTCCTCCTCTCCCACCCCCCACACCCCCCTTCCACGGGTGGTCAGTTCAGAAATCCTGGTTAAAACTCTTCTTCCGTCTGTAGCATCTCCTGCTCAGCCACTGTTGTGCACACAATGACACACATGCCTAAACTTTGCTACTCGGTGGAAATCCCAGCAGGTGTCTGAGCTGTTCTCGTGTGCGTGATAAGCTGCGGTCAGCTGCCTCTGGCTCTCCGTGGCAATGCATCGTGCTGTCTGCAACCAGCGTGAGGTCTAGTTGGAGGCCATACTGCTCACTGTTCTAGTAAAGAAATGATTCCACCTGTCAGAACTGCTCAGATTCACCCTTATGCAGAACGATGCATGGCTCTGGCTTAGTTTTGTGTGTGTGTGTGTGTGCAAGAGAGGGCGAGTGAGCAACAAGCAAGTCCTGAGACATAAACACACTCTCATTTTAATATTTGGTCAGCCTGTCAGAAACAGTTTTGATTTAAAAAGCAGAGCTACAGCATGCAGAGATTCACACACTCCTCTCCACTCCACATAAGTACTTTTGTTTTTTTTTGTCTTTTTTTTTTATGTAAAAGGGTGAAGTATTCACTAAACAAAGGGCAGTATTCAGTTTTTAAAGGTGAAGCCACAGCAGAAATGGGTAGAGGTGCAGTTCTCTGCATGACCACTGGGGGCTGGAAGTGAACCAATCTCCACTGACTACAGGCCTACGTTAGACAAATGTCTTCTAATCACCTCTCATCTTTAAAATCATCATTGTGATGCTCCTAAAGGCCATCAAAACTGGCAGTTATGAAGTTTGAGTCCCATCTTTGTAACCTATTATCTTGGGCTGTTTTGAATCTTTTCATAAATTATTTCATCAGCATTTTCACTGTTTTTCTTTCTTTTTCTTTACGAAAAGAAAGGAAAATAAAATGGTTTTGCCATATCGCTAAAATAAACTTTGTGATGTTACCATGGTGACTGCATCCTTCACAGAGAGGGAAAACAAAAATACGAGAGCGCTGTCTGAAGTTCAAAATGTTCGTCTTTGAGGAGAAAAGAGGCACTCAAAGCAAATCACTGAGTCTGTCCTGTAAATCATGACAGAGGAGTTTAAGAAAATACGAAAGGAGGGAAATGAAATGGAACATAAAGAAAACAAGGGAGAGGAAGGATAAAAAAGAAAAAAAATGTAATGATGAAGAAATGAGAGGGGCAGAGTAATGGGGCAGCTCTAAACCTTCTGAGTGTGACTTTTACTGTCTCATGGCACAAAATGACCATAATATATCAGAAGTAGCTTTAATGGGATTGTTGATCAATACCAGTGACTCAGTGATCATTCTGCAAAGTGCTGAGGCATCCAGTTTTAGACCTTGTAAATAACAAAATAACCATGAGATGATTTTAACAGATCTGTCAAGTATTTCTCTAATTTGGATTAAAGAGACACAAAGTGGTTGAGTTCAGTGAGGAAGGTGAATCAAGTCAGTTACAGGTTAAATAAGGGGCTGTGCTGGATCTTATAATGATCCTCCCAAGCATTTACGCTTCCCAAATGACTTACTGACCGACTGACTTTATGGTCCTGAAAGCCTGAACACTGACCAGTGAGCATGGAGACGGTCTGATACGTCTTCTTGTTGCATGCTGTCAGCAATCAGCACAAACAGTAAAAAAACAAAAAACATTGGAAGGAAAAGAACAAGAACAAGATGGATGAGGACCTGAAGGGTACCATGACATCACAGGTGAGTTCCTCAGTCCTTAACCTAATTAAAATGAATTAAATTTGCATAATTAGCTGGACCCAAGCAGAACAGACCATTTTTTCTCCTTGATGCCAACATGAAAACGCAGCTCCTTGAATGAGGCTGATTCCAAAAGCAAGTAAATCTCCATTGACTAAGAAGTTAAAATGTTCAACTTTACAGCTGAATTGGACACCTTTAAAGCCTGCTACGGACATGGTTTTGGTCTCCATAGCTAAACTTCACATCCACAACCACTTCACCAACTCTGAGAGAGCATAACCAATCTTATCTTGAATAAATGGCTTCCTATGCTGTTAATTGTAGAAATTAAATACAGCAACAGGCCTTGAGATGTAGTAATTTGCTCAAAGCATAGACGAGACATTTTAACTTAATAAATTGTGTCAGCCTCAGTGAGAAGAGCATTACATGTGTAGTTTTATGACATGCAGTCCCTGTGTTTTGGATAATCTTAGTGTTTGGGTCAAAAACTGAAATGGCTTTCTCTGGTGAACACAAAAGCTTCTGACTCTGCAGATCAATTACTTGTGTGGCATAATTACACAAAGACTGAAGTACGGAGACACATTTGTGTCCTCAGATTTTCTGTTTTAAGAGGCTGAAAGCTCATTTCCGTCAACACAGCCGGCCGTAGACGGACGTATAAACACCCATAAACGTCAGTCCTGCAATCAATACTGTCGCCTTCGCTGCCATTCATTAGAGTTGTTTCGTGACTACTTCTTGGACGGCGCAACTGATTGAAAATTACAAATGTAATCTGCCCACGTCAGTTCTCAATTATTTCTGTCCTTTGAAATATTTCAATAAATAACCAGATACAATTAATCTGTGTCTGTTTTCTTTCCCCCTTTTTCCAAATCAAAGATTTTCCAGCATATTTGCCGCAACAATCTTGTCAGTGACCTATGAAGGTTAAAAAATGTAATAAATAAAACAATAGTAAACATATACTAAACAACGCTCATTAAATGTAATCAAAGTACTGTTAAATTAATTATGATCATGTTGGTCAGGTCTAACTGTTTGATTGAAGTAGTATAATCACAAACCATTTTCTCCCATTAGGCAGTTTGAGAGTGAAATATATATAATTTAATTGACTTTACATGTAATAATGTTGATTAAAATGGAATAATCATAAAAAATTCTCATTGCTTGCAATCATGTCCTTAGAAAAAGGAGCAGTACATTGTTGTGAAGCAGCGAGAGGTTGTATTCAGGTGAGCTGCTGTCAGATAAACTCTGACACTGGTATATATCCCTGCCCTTAAATGCAACTTCATAGTTGCTTATTGGGGAAACTGATAAACTTTCAGCTGTGGTTTAGATTGTGAGCCGACCCTTGAGACCGCCCAGAGGCGTGGCCAGGTGGTGAAACTGCTTTCCTGTGAAACTGCTAGCTATATATACACACTCTGTGCTAACATAGAATAAATGAGACTTGTGCCTTGATCTGGAGATCTGGTCTGGGACTGGGTGGATCAAAAATAAAGAATGAAAAATACTGCACTCATTACTGATTTAATAGTGACTTAACTGCAGTTAATACTAAAAAATGTAATCCTTTAAAGAAAGATTTTTCTGTAATGACAAACACCAGTATACAGTATATGTGATGCATCATTTTGATCAGAAGGATCGTGTGGATGGCAGAAAAAGAGCCAAGAAAATCATCCAATCACATTCAAGCTCAACTCCAAGTTCAAGGTATGTCGCTGATCTCACCATCTGTTGCTTTCTGAACGACGACGGTCTCCATGGAGAAGATCCAGGAGCATCACCTCCTCGCTTAGAAACTTTAAATAAACCAGACTCACGTTACTTAAAATGTATGTTGACATCTGCACTGCAGACTGTTTTGTGCTTTTAAAATCTCAGGTCTGGAAAATAATTTACTCAATAGAGTCCATGGTGTACTCTTGCACTTATCGTGAATACTGTGTTGTTGTTTTATGGCTTCATTACATTTCAAATGTTGTAATTTACTGTTGAAGCATCATTATCCAGAGTTCCTGAATATTTAAACAAAGTAATATCACTTTGAGTTATGAGTTCATTTTCTCACTCATGGGTCTTATTTTCTAATAACCTAGAATTAAGGACTATTTGGAATAATTTGATCTAAAATGTTTAGGCTTTTTTTTCAGTTCCTTCAAACCCCAAACTATCGAAACTGGAAACAAGTGGAAACATCTTGCTGATCATTTATAATTTCAAGCAGAGTCATTCTTCACTTATAGCTGGTGTTTCTTTATATACATAAAAAAGGTCTATTCATAATTCCACTAAAAATTCAAATCAGTAATACTTTATCAGTCTCTAATGGGATTTTGCAAGAGAAAGTTTGCCAGCATTACTGTTATAAAAGACCCTTCATGTGCTTTGATCTTAATCCTGTTGAACATGTGAAAACTGCAGTGTGAGAGGCCATCCTTTAACATTCTCAGACAGCTACGGCAGATTGCTCGGGAACGCCCAGCCTTCCATTATCTATACCCGCTTCAATCCTTTTCAGGGTCACAAAGGGGTTGCTTGAGCCTTTCCCAGCTGTCAATGATTGAAAGGGACTGTACAACCTTCACAGGTTGTTAATCCATCATGGGCCACATCGAGGCAAACAACCACGCACCTGCAGAACCGAACATCCATGTTTTGTTTTGGTTTTTTGACTGCGGAAGGAAGTCGGGGCATGCAAACGCCACGCAGAAACACCTTTGAGCTGCGAGGTAACATTGAAAACTTTACCGTAGAGCTACTCCGGTCAGAAGGATGGAGTTGAGTGCCCTACAAAGTGGACACCCAGTGGTGACATATGGTGGGTAGGGGCATTATGATTTGGGCTTGCATTGTTGTCTTACTGCTTTCTATCACCAAGAGGGAAAAGTGATTCCCAACTTTATTAAAATACTCTGCAGGACAATATCAGGGTGGCGCTATAGAAGCTTGGAGATGCAGCAGGATGAAATAAACCCACTTATGAACTCCAAAGGATCTTTAATTTTTTTTTCATCCAGCATTTTAAATGTGCAAAGTGTTCAATAAATACACAAGAAATCAGAATTGTTGGTGTGCATGATGTTGCGTTAGATTACATATCGTAAATTAAAGAGGAAAAGTCATAAATTACACATGCACATCACTGTATTTCTCTGCATCCCCTGACTGTGCATCAGCGAGAGGTCTGAGGTCCAAAGATGAAGCAACAGAAGTGAAACTAATTTGCTCTGTCTGCTTCCGCTGGCCCCAAAACTATTATAAAGCAGCTGTCTGCTGACATCAGCTGATATCTGAGCCCTGTGCAGAGGCATCAGATGAATTGAAACTGACTAAAGTTCATTGCAGGACATCACAACCAGTTTACTCTCTGTTCTCTTTACCATGCTTTTAGTTTTTCTTCATTTTGAATTAAAAGCACCTTTGTGAGTTCCTGTGGTGATAAGTCCAGCCCTAATGTTGAATTAATCTAATTTTGCATTCTGAGCAAAGTGAGTTATAATCACAGCTTCACTTCTTCCATTCATTCGCTCAGAGTGGAGCTTGACACATGACATGAGCAACAACACTTACGATGTAAGTACTGTTCCCTTTGCACTGACATCAAAGCAAGGCACCACTGTAAGAAATGATTTGACGATCTCTAAATAAACCTTTTTTTTTCTAAGGCTGTCAGTTAAAGTCACATGGGGCGCTACAGCCTGAGCAATCATTGACAAAAGGTTCAGCATCACCACCCATGAATACCTGCAGGCAGGTGCACTGTCTCGGTGGCTGAACATTTCTATCTCCTCCCAAGATCAGAAGACAGGAAATACACGTGGTCTTAATAAAAGTATACCAGACCTGAATAGGCCATGATAAGTTGATTATAACTCTGCAATCTTTGATTCCAATGTCTGATGATTTGGAATCTCTAAAAACTATAATTTACTGGATACATTAAAATAATCAACAGCAAAGACTTTAAAAAAAACAAAACACCAGGACTGGCGCCAGCATATGCTGATTCTGATTGCCAGCCCTTTATTCGTTCACCTCCACTGTAGAATTTTAAATAATACTGCAAAGCTCTTGTCCTTTTGGGAGTAGTTGATGGTGCAACTGAGCAACTGCTCCTTTGCTTTTAAATGAAGTTCCTTCTCAAAGGAATAAGGTCCAAGTGGGATAGTTGGGCCCACTCATGATGATGAATTCCTGCAGGTGTTGCTCATCATGCCTAGACTCTATTCTGGTGCTCCCCAATGTTTTCATGCATACAGCTGCTGTTAGGGGACGTCATGACTTCTGGTGACTTAAATACCCTTCGTTGGACCTCAGTAGAGGGACACTGTGCAAGATTTTCTCCCATCTAGCGGTGAGGTCGTATACTGCAACCATCTTTATCCTGACTCATTTCTGTTTTTGGTAGCTGAGAAATGTCACTGATCCAGCAAACAGAGAAGTCATACGCTAACACAACTTCCAGTGGTAGATGAGGTTAGTTTTGTGAAATAGTTGTTTTCATTGAGTAAGTCATATACAGTGGGGCAAAAAAGTATTTAGTCAGCCACCAACTGTGCAAGTTCTTCCACTTAAAAAGATGAGAGGCCTGTAATTTACATCATAGTTATACCTCCTGCTCAACTATGAGAAATAAAATGAGAAGAAAAAAATCCAGAAAATCAAATTTGTCTGATTTTTAAAGAATTTATTTTCAAATGATAGTGGGAAATAAGTATTTGGTCACCTACATACAAACAATAATATCTGGCTCTCACAGACCTGTAACTTATTCTGTAAGAGGCTCCTCTGTCCTCCGCTTGTTACCTGGATTAATGGCACCTGTTTGAACTGGTTACCAGTATAAAAGACACCTGTCCACAACCTCAAACAGTCACACTCCAAATTCCACTATGGCCAAGACCAAAGAGCTGTCAAAGGACACCAGAAACCAAACTGTAGACCTGCACCAGGCTGGAAGACT
>JBAMYA010000012.1:4983278-5006487 GCA_037176975.1 Arrhamphus sclerolepis | reverse complement strand
AGTGTTGAAAAAGATTTGTGGTGTTACCTCGTGAGGTAGCAACAGCAGCAAGGCAGGTTTTGCACAATGCATTTTGTCTTCTTTTTTTATAGCCAAAATAATTCCAAACACCGGATGTGCTGCCCGTCTTTGGTACCAAACTTTCAGATGTGTCAGCTTCTATCGATCCTGACGCCATTGTGCAACCAGTTAAAGCGTTAGGTTGACTTCTCCCGCTCCCTGCGGCTTTGCTCTGCTCGCAAGTTACATAACCATATCATGTGACCAGTCAAATCCAATGGTCAAATTGCAGCCTTTGCGATTAGAAAATCTCCTTTTACCATTTTGTGATATTATTGCAAATGCAATTAATCATTCAGCCCTAGTTACAACCCTAAAATTAGGCTCTCAAATGTCTGTCTCTGTATTGAACATGTTGTTTTCTTATCTGGTTGTGTTATTAATAAGAGAGCTGCAGCCAATCACATTCAAATTGGTGGGCTCGTTTTCTTGCTACATTAGCATTTCAGAAAACCCTTAACCTACTGCATTTCCAGTTCGGCAGTTCTACTTTGTGTTAATACTTAAAGGGAACATGTTATAAAAACTTTTACTGACAGAGCAATCATTTTAGTGCATGCAGTAACTATGAAATCAATAATACCCTACTGTCACTTTGTTTTGGGCAACCTAAAAATGTCACTGAGAAGTGAGCCATTTATATTTGCAGGGCACTGTGACATCACAGACCCAGACCAGAAATCAGTATTTAATGTAATGTGAACGTGTCATAAAGCTGCAGCATTGATCCTTAAAGAGGCACAATTCTGCAGAAAACGGACAAGTAAAGTAAACAGCTGACTTTACCCACTAAAATCCACACCCTTAAATGAACTGTCACCAAGTTATAAAAACATGAATGAAACAGAAGCTGTTGCATTTTATCTGTATGGAAAGCTGTGAATCTTTAAAATGTGACATCTCAGTTCAAAATATTAGTCCAATTAATGAGCAAAACTGAGGCAGAGAAAGATTTAATGTTGTTTTACTTAAGTCAGAACATGGCACTTTTACTGTAGCACAGCAGCTCATTTTACTGGTAAGGAACGGCTCTATTGTTGTTAATCTTTCCAAGATAAAACAATTATTTCACATGCAAGAAACACTGGTCTTTGGTTAGGCCTTTTACTTTCTAATCTATTTACAGCACTAGCATGCTTTTAACTTATGAAGCTACAAATGACTGCTGCTCACGTACACCGAATCAGTGCTCCAATCACACGGCGTCATAATACTATTCCATTAAAAATAGTACAACTGTCCATTTTATCATCAGTAAAATGTATCAATAATTCATGAGTGGAAGTGTTTTAATAAGAGCCATATTTTCTATGATTTATGTCTATGTGCTACCACAGGGCAGTCATTATGGTACGTCTCTGTGTGTCCAGTGCTCTACTTCCCACTACATCTGGCCACTGTCCAGAGCCAGTGGAAGCAGACACAATTATTTTATTAGGAAGCTGCTCTGCTCGACAGAATCACAATCTATCTGCAGAAAATATATTTAAAAAATAATAAATCAAAAGAAAATCCAGAGAATTCAAACAGTGGTAGGATTTCCAAACGTGATAAATGACAGCTACACTGAGTCTGGCCCTCAACTACAAATAAAGCGAGTTTAATCTGTGAGGTTTTTTCAGCATCTGAATTTGTGGTAGCCATGAACAGCAATGATAACCTCTTCTTCTGGGCTTTTCTATTTAGTCCACAGTGGGCAGAGCAATATATGGAAATGTTCTCATCACTGCCTTTATTAACATATGGAACAGCCATATTGCAAAAAGCTGCAATAAAAGGTAGTTTATAATATTTCCCAGGGCTGCACATTAACACCGTGAATATATGCCCAATCAGATGAGCCCTCTGCACCTGAGTTTGATGCTGCTGTTAGAGATGATAAAACACACAGAAAGTATTGATAGCATCACAGTGAGTAAAGGGAGAGAGAAGAACGAGAACACATGGCATTACTAAAAGAACCACAGACCCTGCAACATGAGACAATAACCGCGTTCTTCCACCCGTACGGTGCTGTAGCTTGTTGGCAGCTCTGTGCCGGTTTCCACGGCCATGAACTTGCCATAAAGGTGGATGATTTTTCTTGTGTTTATGGTCAAAGTAATTTTGTTATCCCCAAAGGGCCATTTGGTGCGTTGTCAATATTCCAAGATGTTTCCAGCTGACTATATATTTTTCCCTCCATAAAACCATGTCCTTGTTGGAATACAAATTACGTATTTTTATGGTGTCAGTAAAGGCTATCCACTGTCTGGGGTCTAGGTTACGTAGGGCTGGACCCAGATATCTGGATACTCATTTGTTGGTGCTTTGAATTTTGATGTCCACATTATTTTCTTTTCTAGTTCTTTTTTACTAACATTCAGGAGCCCTAAAAATGATTTTCACATTTGCAACCCTTTTTCGCCAAACATCTTTAAACATCATTAACTTTGCTATAAGCTTCAAAGCTCATTAAAATTAGGTGTTTAAAATTGTAAAAATGAACAAACTGGGTATTGCATAAAAACTGTCCTTTGGATGGAACTGTGAGCAGATGGTTATTCAGTTTCAGTAGCAAAAGGCAAACTTTTTCAATATAGCTGTGAGGAAGGGAAAGTCGAACTAAAGCTGAGGGGAGACTTATTTTCAACCTGTAACATCGCAGAAATTGCAAAATGCAGTTTTTAAATCCTTGCAGTCACAATCCCTCTCAGCGAGCATTTCACATAAAAAGCGCAATTCGCCACCAATCAAATTAATATAAACTCCAATGTCACGTGGCATGCGTCTGAAAATTCCTGTCCAGACATGACTGCTGTTCATAATTACTGTTTCACACTTGTTGCTCACAGAGCCCAGCTAGTCGTCCACTGGGGCCGTCGACAGCTCACCTCAATCAGATGAAAGGACTGGGAAGCCAGCCAAGGATGGGAAGAATAATGCAGTTTTCTGCCAGCGTCTCGCACAGCAATAAACAGGGAAACATGCTAATGGAGACGGCGCTGCTCCAGCATAATTACAACAGATGGTGACCTGCCTCCAAAACTTCTGTGTGATGGAAGGTAGGAGCTGAATTAAAGCAGCACGAGTGGAGAACCTGAGGAATCAAAATCATGTTTGCATTTACTCTTCTCAAGCACGATGATTCCACTTTCATCCTTCAACCTGCCTCCGTCTGCTTTATTTGGGAACCTGGCTGTCAAATAATCTTTTTTATCAGCTTGATCAAAATGTCAATTCCCTCCAAAAATGTCACTTTAAAAATAACATCAAATAATATTCGTCAAAGCGGGCGGCTCAGACACGAGGGGTTAGAAATGAACCCCCAAAAAGCAGTTCAACGGAAACCAATATGGTGACAAGCATTAGCTGCAGGCGCATTAAGCCGGGGATTTCTATTGCTCCTGAGTGTAACAGTGTAAAGAGTATTATAAAGGCAAACATTGGAGATTATGCTGGTAATCTGCTCTGACAACCACACTGTCATTGATTATTAAACCCAGAGGAGATGCCTTATTGCAGAAAAGCTTCTCTTAAGTTCAGTCGTTTATTGCCAGGGATCTTGACGAAAACCGACAACCTGGAACGCTTGCTAAAAAGTTTACATATATACAAGGATTGTCATGTCAGTCATTCATAGAAACATACAGCATGGAGGTGCATTTTCAGCTTCTAATCTTGTCGGCGAGTAAAGGTAATTTAGCATTACTGACATTTCGAAATGCGCCTTGGGGCTTTTGAGAGAGATGGGGAGGACTTTGCGGCTGAACTTTTATATTGATTAGAATGAAATGTAATAGCTGAACGCAGCCAATAAAGCTGAAGCACATGACTTCAATGTGTTATGAATCCCACCGTAATGGGCTGTTGATGATGACAATGTTGCTGCAATATAGACATCAACTGTAAGACGAAGCTAAATTAGACGTTGATATGAAACATAAACATGAAATAAGAGTCTGGCTCCGTCACCGTGTGAATTCTCTTATCATGAGCAGACAAGCATACAATTGTCTTCTCTTTGTGGCTTTTGTTTATTTCTGATTTATTGCGGGGGAAACTGAAAGCATCCCGGATATATTCTCCGGTGCCATGCATGCTTTTCTGGTGGTAGACGAAGAAGAAGGAGGAGGACATGCTTGTCACAATTAATATAACACCATTTTTTTTGCAGCCGATTTTATTTTGACGCAGGCCTTTCATTTGCTGGCAGCCATGGCAGGGTTGGATGCCAACGTCTGGCATCTGTCTTTGCTCTCCATACACCTGAAACACTGCAGTCTCTGTACAGTATGATCCATCATTTCTCATTTTTCTCCATTAATCTCCCAGCCGAGTAATTCAGTTTCCATTTGTTCTTCATCTTGTGGGCTGCTGAAGCTGATGTAACAACCTCTGATGATGAGCTTCATGCCAGATGACTGCTCAGAGCTCTTTTTCTTTCTGCACAGACGGGAAAACTGAATACAGATTAGTCTGACCGCAATTACAGGGAAAACAACAGCGGGGAGGATTTTCTTCATTTCTCATGGACCTGAGCTTGCCCTGACCGCAGTCCCCACACCTGGTCCGTCCATCCTTGGGTTCCTATGCGTTGCTGAATTAGTGGCAATCCTTTACAGCACCTGTGCCTTGCATTCAGCAGCCGTCGTCTGGCCTTTCACTCACAGAGGAAGGCAAACATCCAGCAGCAATGAAAAGGCTTTCCTTTTATCGTGTCTTTCTCCTCAGCGCTCGCTCTTGTAGTTGTTTCACATGTAAACAGTTATCAAAAATAGACACTTTGAAAGATTCTAACAGCACCTGGAAAAAACACAGCGTCTAAGCTCGTCTCTTTCAGCTCGTCACAGCAGGTGACTGAATTGAAATTTGTGAAGAAGCGCAAGAGAAATGTTCCATTGTGTCTACTATCGTGTCTTTGAAATGAAATGTTTATATTACACATATGCTGGAGTCACATGAAAAGAACTGGGGAACTACACACAGACAACTGCTGAGAATGGCCAAAAACGCTGGTCTCCTGTAATTCACACATTATAACAACGCTCTAGTGGGCTATCACATTTAGCTGGCATTGAAGTAATGACTCCTGCCGACTCTTTATCATGAAGCACAAGCCCCCCTGAAATTGAGGAAAACACAAACCCCAGATAACACAAGCAGAGCGTATAAATTCACTGCATGCCTGGCAGCAGAAAGCCAGAGGGGATTTATGGACAAGAAGATGACCTGCAGAGACTCTATAGGATATATGATCTTTTTTGTGTTCTCGCACCCAAGGTTTGTTTAATGCTGAGTTTGTGTTTGGCCAGTGTTTGGTTACGAGCTTCATATCTAAGGCAGGGACAGCAGTAAGAGTAGAGCTGAAGCTAAAGATGGACACACTAGTGGGGCCACATGCTGTGACTCTTATTTATGTACAGAAACATTTGTTTGTTTGTTTGTTTGTTTGTTTGTTGACTTGGGCATGTTCTCACTGTGCATGTTTGTTTTCCTGAGCTTCTGGCTTCCTGCTAGAAGCAGACAAATGTACTGATCAGACTTTTATCAGCAGCAAGTCCAGAACGTGATCACAAAAAAAAAAAAAAAAATTACAAAGGTATGGCTGACGAAGCTGAGCAGGTAGTTGATTGTTGCCACGCTTCTGGTGGGACCAGTCTCTGTCTTGATTAGAGAAGCGACCATTCACCGTGTTTGGCGTTGCATCCACGTACTGCAGCGGTTCTGAGCTCGGTGGGATCCAGGGTTCATTGTTGTGAGAAAGACTATCAAGTTAAAAACTTTGCTGTTCCAAGTATTTATGTATTTATGGGGGGGAGGCGTGACAGGTCTGGGAACATACATACTTTGGCAGTTATAAAGTTATATAGTGTACTGGCTTATGTTGTGTACATTTTAGAGGGGACAAAAGACAGAACATGTCTCCTTTAACATGCAAATTGACTGTCCACACGTTCTTAAATAACTGCATGATTAAGGGTTCAGCTTGTACTCCATTATTACTCAGTGGAGATGGTTATGCAAGTGCTTCTCAATGTTCCCATGAGCAGTACGCAGCAGTTCTAACGTTCTGACCGTCGGAACGTTAGAACTGCTGCAGTTCATCAAACCCCGTGTGACTGCTCAGAGACAGGGAAATAAACAAGCTTAGTGAAATACAGTTGTAAAGCTTATAGAAGTGCAAATGAAAGCACTGAAACACAGGTCAATGAAATGTGAGAAGAGAGCAAAACATCATTAGCTTTTGCAATGAAATTGAAAAGAAAAAAAAAACATTGTTATTCTACAGAGTAATAAAGGTCCCGTAAAGCTTGAATCTGGTTTTACCTCGGCATGTTTAAATGAGGATAGTTCAGCATGTCAAACAGACATGCAGTGAAACTCAATTCCCACTGTCACCTCCTCCCTAAGATATTAGATATTATAGTATAATTCACAAATTAAATATTCAGGTGAAACACGATCCAATCTGAAAACCTGCAACTGGTTATGTAACACTTCACGCGGACTTGTTTGGATCCTCCTCCAACATTAACAAAGACCAGCTGCTTTCTGTTGGACTCCGATCCTTGTGTGGACGAGAAGAAGGAAAATCAGCTTGTCTTCAGGACTAAAAATGTATTTTTCTTCACTCCAGATTGTTTCTCCAACCTTGGAAAGTTTCAAGAAGACTTCGTTCAGCAGCTGACACTCAAACAAGAAGCTATTTCAATCACATCAGGGGGGTGGGGGTTATTAACCACTGTCTTTTAGGAATAATTACAAATACAGCCGTCACTGCCATCTTCATGCACCAGCTTTGAACTGGTTTTATAGCCTCATGGTAAACCAACCAATCAACACGCAGCTCATTCATCACAACAACCCTCAATTCATCATTGAGGGGGTGGGTAAAAATGCACATAGGCAGTTTTCTGACAAAACAACATTACATCACCCTTTTAGAGAATTCAGAAAACAAATTTAATCAGCCAATTAATGCAGTTCACGGGACCTTTAAAAAATAGTTTTTTGATGCGCCGAGCAGACAGTCAACCACACAAACACATTAACAGTCTGGACGTCTTTCACAATAAGTTAACACAGACCTTGCAATTACCACCATATTTTATTAATTGACATATGAGAAAAGTATGTAAACATCATGTAGAGCAATACAGCTTAGATCTCAGTGGTGTATGAAATGTGTTACACCTTCTTTAATTAACTCATTTCCCCGATCACTGCAGTCACGTTGGACAGTTAGCAGGCTACCCTCTGTTTAAGAACCCTCTAACTGCTTTCATGAGATTCAAGATGTAAGTAGCAGTCAGGTGCTGCTAATAATCAGCCACCAATAAATTCTTCATCAGCAGGTGGAGACACTTCTATAAAAGCAAATCTTTTGGGGTTTATTGGTTTGAAGCGGTCATATGTTTTAAAGTAATACCAAGAGGTAAAAACATAAACAATGGTCTTGGAGAATCTCAAGTCCACAACACCACAATCACAAGAAGGCCGGACAAGTATCGTTAATGGGAGAGCGCGACAGAGAAGTCCCTCTGGAGTTCGCTAAACAGCATCTCAGCAAACCACAAGCCTTCCACAACAATGTCCTATGGACGGATGAGACACCTTAACTACACCTCATAACATTATGGGGGATGATCGGGAGTTGTTTTACAGCTTCAGGACCTGGACACAAGACAGTCACTGAGTCAACCACAAACCACAGCTGTTCTGAACAGCAGAGTGACATCTGTGCAACAGCGACAGCTGAAACACACAAGTAAGTCTGCATGAATGACAGAAAAAGTCTCTGTTTTTAGTCAAATTTCAGACCCAACCCAACTGAAATGTTGTATGGGTCTTCAAGAGAGCGGTGCATAAATACCAGAAGACGCCAGTAAACTGAAATAACGTCTGTCCTGAAATTACTGTATTGTTTCTACTAAAGTTGGACCTACAAGCCGTTCAATCGTTGGGTACTTAAGCCGAGTTTATGCTTCTCTATATCTGATACGCAGACACGCAGAGCCCTGTCTGACGTTGTAAACTCTCTCTGACCAGCTCTCCGACAGCTGACGGTTACCTCCCCAACCTTTTAACTATCCGTCCAAACGATGGAGACCCTACGGATAGTCTGTGAGTCATCAGGTGACTACTCACTCCTCGGGTTTCCTCATTTCACACCAGCAGCATCACCACATTCATTTAATTTGAGCATGGACCACTTGCTGCTCAGTGTCGACCAGTTCCAGCTCCATCACCAGTCGCTCTGTCTCAGTCTCCATTCCTGTCAGGGTCCTTTTCAGAAAGAAAGTTCAACTTTGCAACGCTCACCAAAGAAAAGGAGAGGTCTGAAAGTCAATACAATTGCGTGTCTGCACAGTGATGGAGTCGGAGAAGTATAACTAGGCCTTTAGTTTTGTCCAGATCTTTTGTTCGTTTTTTTATTAAAAAAACGTTGCGTGTTATTCATCTGAGATTGTATTTGACTATGACTCATGTGTTATGTTTTTATGCAAAATTACATGTGATTAAAATAGAAGTTAATGACTTTTGCACATTAATGCCGCTCGCATGAAACACGAGCAGCGCTTATCTTCATCTGTAATACGTTATGAAAAAAGCTACGACATCATCCAAAGGAGTCACCACCTCAGCTCAACAAACACACGTCCGTATCCTCTTCTGTATTTGTTGTCACAGCATGATGTAATGTCAATCATTTGTTTATTTAAACTGTATAAATTGTATTAGCACATTAAGTAATTGAAGCATTTTTTTCTCTTTTAAAGCGAGTCATGCTTCTGTATTGTATCCATGTAGCATTTTGACCAAAGAATATCAATAACACCTCAGGAAAATATGTGTTGTTGAGTTTTGTTTTTTCTTTTTTCATTTATTTCTTCAAGGGCATCTACTTTAAGAGTTACAGAAATATTGCCACATTGCACGTGGGAGAAAATTTGATCAGAGAGAAAATTACAGTGCATCTCTACAACTCCCAAACTTCATCAAGATTTATTTCTCACTTTAAGAAATAAATACAATCCCATATATCAACACATGGCTTGTGACATATACACTTTACTGATTAATATATTGTTTTTACATTACATGGTTGTGCTCAGGTTGGTATAACTGCATTTAAAACAATTTAAAAAGGTATAATGGATTTATAATTCATGCACATGAATATGCATCCGGTGATTTGTAAACTGTGCATGGATTTGCAAATGTTGTCTCATGCTTTCTGAGCACAGGCAGTGTTGGAAGACCCAGCAGATGGGTTTCTCATTTAGAAATTTGTAACAAACATCTATAATGAACACTTATTTCTCATCATTTGTAGTTTTCTTTCCTTGTTACTAAACACAGGAATAACTCAGCCATGAAATGCAATTTCAAGACTTTGGAGTTTTAACATTGACTTGAGGAAATTGTGAGTTCACAGTACTCTGACATCCAAAATATTCTGGTTATATAAAGGTTAAACATTTCAACGTGAGCAGCCTCATGGCCTGATATAAATGTCATTTCTGGAAGGAAAACTTTACAGAAACTCTTACATGCATATAACTGCAGTCTGTGATGTAGTGGATAAAACCTTAAGACGTGGGGATCAAAGATTTGCACCTTGAGACACAAAGTGGCCACTGCAGAGACTTTCAGAGACCCCCGGCTGCCTTTCTACTGTCCTCAATTCTCAGTCCACTTCTACTGGTGGAAAAATTTCCAATCACTTTTTTTTTTCTGTACAATAAACTGCTTTCACCTCTCTCCTCAGGAGCTGGGATAAGTGCTGTTTTCTGCTCCCTAGTTGACCTTAACCTTGATATGTGCAGACGTCCTGCTGACTGCTGTTAGCTCCCTGACAGGGACACCCTGAACCAGTTAAATCCACAAACTATTTACTTCCACCTCCACAGCATTACTCCTTAATGTCCACTACAGCATGAAAATCTTTATTTATTTATTTTTATTTTTTTAATGTCACAGAAACATAAGACTGGTGAAGACTACATACAAGTATATATACATATTAAAAGAAAAAAGCAATAATAATAGTAAAAACCGAGAGTGTAGATTGCCATGATATAACCCAAACAGCACAGACTGGATTCCAGTCACTTCAGTGTAATGGTGGATGATGAGCAAGTGGAAAGAAATTTCATTTTGACTTTTTATATTAAAAATTCATAATTAACAAACAAAAAAAAGAGTCACATTTTATAAATTTCGGCATGTCTCAGGTGTATTTCAGAAAAAGCACATTCTCTTCTAGATCGCTTGGTTAGTTTAGCTCTCAGGTGTAATTCTTGCATCAGCTCACTTTGTGACTTGGTATTATCATGTTCCACGTAACAATCCACATCGCCGCACACATAAGGATTTCTTTCCATTTCAACTTCTGAGAAGATTCTATCACTCTTCACTCAACAGACAATTTGCAGAACGATCAAGATGATCAGGACCTCACCAAGGATTGTCAGAAGAGGAAAATAACGATCGAAATCAGCCCTGGATGTCTCGTAGTGTGTGGCTGACTCGTCCTACCGTAACTACACAAACTACACATACAGCAACACGTTAAAGTTCAGAGAAATACAGCGATTACGTTCATTTCAAGTTCACAAAGTAGACAATCTAGACTTTTATTGCAACAATAACGACTTACAAAAAGTAAATTGGCTGTAAATGGTCTTGTGCTTCAATAGCAACTTCTCATTTACTCTTCATACAGCAGCATGTATACAATATATCCTCAGTGAATCCCAACACGCACTTACAAAACATAGAGATGTCACAATGAAGGTGATCTTTAAACTCATAATTTTGTCCTGTTAGACACTTGTCCCTGACAGTTTTGTGATAATTAGCATATGAATTGTTTTGCCCTTTCACCACAAAGGCTCAATTAGTCCATCGATGAGTCCAATGGAAGATTTGTGCCAAATTTGAATGAAATCATTAGAGAGATAATGCGTTCGCTAAGATGGGATG
Organism: Arrhamphus sclerolepis; assembly: GCA_037176975.1. Taxonomy (NCBI): domain Eukaryota; kingdom Metazoa; phylum Chordata; class Actinopteri; order Beloniformes; family Hemiramphidae; genus Arrhamphus; species Arrhamphus sclerolepis. Next base: position 4,995,456 of record JBAMYA010000012.1, on the reverse strand, counting down.
AATTGATGAATACAGTAATGTCCCCCGTTTGGGATCTTGGCATTAAGCAGAACCTCTTTGAACAGCCTGGTTGGGATCACATCAGCAAAGAATTTCCCACAAGAGGAAAATATTCAATTATACAACAAGCTGGAGGTCATGGTTCTCAGATTTCATTTCTGTAATTGTCACTAATTAATTATCTTTAGAACAGAATTGCTGGATAATGAGTACATATTGAGCAACTGCGCTGGTGAAATGATGTGCAGTCACAGCTGAAGGATTTACCTGCAAATGCGAACACAAGTCAAATTAATTTAGGCTAACGTTACAAATATACACTTATAATACGACATATCAATCAATAAACGTATGTATCAACATGCTGTAATGTCTGTTAAGTATTTTTGATTGTACATACACACATCACAATCATTTTCAATAACTTTAATTGAGCTCATTTGTTCTTAACGCCACAAAAAACAACTGAACTTCTGTTTCTGAGGTTAAAAAGTTGGGAATCATGAGAAAAGGTCCACACTTGAGGCAGGATGCTTGCTGTTAGTAAACACTACCTGGCCTGTTATTACAGAGTCCTGCTTGTTCTCATCAGTATTCACTCTGGGGAGCACCTGCTGCTGAGGTGGATACTCCACGAGTTATTGGATTGCTAATCTCTTCCTGGGAGGCCTTTTCAGCCAGGCGGACAGATGAGGGTAGGAAAGGCAATAAGTCATCTTTGGGGAGAAGCTGATGATAAACTTGAGTGAGGAGGCAGCATCAGAAGGAGACTGGGGGAGGGGTGGGCACGGAGGAGTGAGAAATGTCTGCCCGTGTACACGGCTGGGTTGAGGAAGGACGGCTGTCTGGCTTGCTGAGACATGCACGCTCTTGATTTCCTTCTCCACAGCCAGAGTTATTGCTTTTATTTGAAGACCGCCCCGGCTTTCTCTCTCAATAGATCATACCGTTCGATAAAGTGGTGGGGGGATTCAAGGTGATTGAGGATGAGCGGGTGAATCCAGAACTGCCATCCGCGCTGTGTGCATCTTATAGCTTAAGCTGGTCTACAGCGCTGCTGATTGCTCTCTTAATGGTGATGAATGACGGAGAAATGGCAGGCCTACTGCCACAGATGCCGTGATGGAAGGGTGCAATAACTTTACATCATGAGACCCCTCCAAGGTGCGCCGGCAATATATTTCACAGAGGGCATACTGTTATCAAAGAAACACTAAAATAAGTAATAAAAGGGATAAGCTCATAGTTTTACCTGATTAGATGAATTTTAGTGCTCGCACAAAAATGGTATTTGGCACTGATTTACTGCATCTGTGCCCCATTTTTCATGCAGCAAATGGAAAATGATGTAAATGATTATTTTTATTCCAACGATAAACCCAAAAGGACCCTTTAGGCTGTGTGATTTTGTACTGTCAGAGGCACATTCATTGGTAGAACATTCACTGAACTTTTCAGTATCAATAAAAAACATACTGAACCGTACAAAAATCCTACTCACCCTTAGTCTTGTTGTTTTATCATGCTTTAAAATGATCATCCGTATTTATTGTTCAGCGTCTTTATTAAGATAGGAGAGTGATAATATTACAGCTAGGCTAATTAATCAGCTGGTTAATTACTGGCCACAGGGAAAAAAAGTACAGTCCTTGTCACATAAGCCACAGATTGATTTGTTTGACTTAAAAAAAGGAAAAAAGAGCTTTAGTGCAGTGGTATGAGTCGTCAGTGCTTTAGATGACCCCCACCTTAATGTTACTGGCTATCTATCTTAACTTATCTTAGCCAATGTTACATAACGTTACATTACATGTATTCTGACTGGATCTGTCCTGGCAGATCTCGAACCCAGAGATTCGCCAAAGTTGCTCTGCAGCACAGCAGGCCAGTTGTTGGCAGTGGCACCCAGCTGAAGGCCTGGTGCCAGATCCTTCTAGGCCAACCCAGAGCCAGTCCCCACCAGTCTACTGTTTGTTGCGTAAGGCTTTAAAATTTGTTTAAAATTTGGGCACTTTAACTTAAGACATAATGGAGGCTGACTTGTTTTTAGGTATAGCTCCTAGCGGTGAGTCAAGAAACTGAAATACTTCACATTTCCATGATCACGCCAGTTTAGCAAGCCGGATGTAGCCCCTTGGAAACAGCATAGACCCACTGTGCTACTGACAGGAGAAAAACTTAAAACTTCCTTGAATTCACTGAAAATAAGAATAAGATCTAGATTTTTTGACAACTGATTTAATCTAAGAAATTGATCCAGTACCATTGTTTAATAAATAAGCTGTATACCTCAAAGGCAAAAAATAATAATAAAATAATAATAAATAAAAAAATTCCAAATAAAAGACAATCAGACTTAAATGAATAAAATAAAATTTAAAAAACTGAAAATACTGAATCATTAAATGTCAACAAATTTAAGGTGACATACATTTAGTCAATATGAGGACCAGTAACCCAATCTGACGTCAGACTGGTGGACCCCCTACTCAGATCCAACCAACACAGATCTTTGCAACGACAATAATTAGGATTCTATCATATTTAGCTTTTTTACTCTGCAAGACACTAAACAGCGTCCACAATTACAACAATGTGAAAGCAGCAATGATTGAGAAAATAAAATGAAATATACGATGAAAAGATGCAAAATACTCTGAAGCTCAACAGATAAATTCTGATGACAACTGACTTTTAATTCTGCAGTTATGACAAATTAAAAGAAAAAAACACAATTGTTAATTGATAATGTTATGTTGGCAGACCATCATAGGCAGATTTAAAAAAAAAAAAAAAAAAAACATAAATGTTGTGCCAGGACAGTTTAATAAAAAGAGCTGAAATGGTTGAGAGGGAAATCCATATGTAAAACCTAACATATGGAAGCTCTGGAGGGACAAAAATGCTTCACATACTTCATATTACATTACAAAAGCACTCAGTTGTAATTGCAGCCAGAAGCCCATCATGTGTGGTCAAAGCTTCTATTCGACTCTGAAAAGGTGAAGTGAATTACAAACTATTGAAACTTTCACTGCCAAGGACTTGCATCTGTATTCAGTCGCTGTGAAGCTGGGATTTTGTGCCATTTACCTTGAAGCTACAATACTAAGTCCTGACTCAAAGACGTTTACGAGACATCACCACGTTCGACAATGAGGCCGTGGACTTAATAAAGAAAGTGTGTAGAACTGAATTCATAGTTTTATATGAAAACAGCTCGTCCATTCCATACAGCATTTTCGTTTCTTTTAATTGTTTTTTTTTTTAATTGAATAACTGATCGCAAACAAGAGGAGGATGTTGCTTAGATGTTGATTCTGTTTTATAAATGATTCAGAGTCTGCTGATTCTGTAATTACGACAAGTTTGCTACTACAGGCACTTCTTTTCCAGCTGGTTCCTGCAATGAGGGGACACGCTGGCAAATGTAATGTTCCACTTCATGTGCCTCATCTCTTCCTTTTGTATCATTAACAGACGATATCAGATATAAATTAATTATGGTTCATTACCAAAGGTTGGCTTTGAAGCTACCAGGATGTCTAAAAACAAGGGAAAAAAGTAAATCCTGTACAACAAAAAAAAAAGGATGCACCAATAATTGTTTTATTTTTGCATGCTGGCCCTGGGCAATATATTCTAGATCCTGCTTCTTTGATTTGAATACAGTAAGTGCAAGAACAAGGCTTCTCCTTTTGTTCTTCTGTTTAACAGAATTTACCATACAGCGTAACGTCTTCATTTGGATAAATATCAATATAAAAACCAAAATTTTCATGTTCTTATGGGATTCCTTATATAAAAGAAACAACTTAAACTGTCAAATCTCTACTGATTTATGTTCTTTTTATTTATTATTTTCTTTCTTCTTTTTTTTATTTGAAACACAGGGACTCGGTCTTCTGCTGAACTTTGATGTCCAACCTCACACCATCGCTGACTGTGGAATAGCAGCAGTAATGATGTTGATGTGGATTCCACAACTGGGTCAAACAGGACTCTGAACATTACAAACGGTCCAGAAGAACCAGCATTAACAAGTTTCCATCCATTCATCCATCCATCCATCCATCTCTGGTCATCTGGCTTCAGGTTGCTGGGACATGAGCCTCACCAGAGAACCAGACCCTCTCCCCAGCCACCTCCTCATTTAGGATACCAAGGCATTCCTGGACCAGCTGAGACCTCCAGTCTCTCCAGCGTGAAATTTTAAATTTGCACTGCACATGGAGCCTCGAGAATCTGGTGGCCTGAATGCCCCTGTGGTCGTCACAGCTAGGTTTCATGTGAAACACCGTGAGATGTCATGGGGATTGTAATTTGGCATTATAATAAATCAGTAAATCATCTGTTGACCCGCTGTAGCACAATTGTTTCAACATTTCTGCATCAAATACCCTACTTCATATCATCTTATCCAATGCCAAGCTGTTCCTGGCTCACAAAAGGCCTTTTGTAGATGACTACACACAAGAGTCTGAAAGATCCATGAGCAATGAAAGCACTGAAAGCATCTTATTGTCCAGAAATGCATTTATTTCTGGATATTTCATCAACAGAGTGCCATCATTCTGAGATTAATTCTTAAAATAAAAAGAAACCTCAAATAAAGTTACACGTGTTTATCTGGACAAGAGCAGTAACTTGCTTATGACAAAGACAGATTGTTGTGATAAAAGTCGTCAGCTTGTTTTACACAATGGAAAAATCCATTTCTTGAAGTTGCGCATCTGCTAACGACCACAATCTAGAGGAAAATGTGGCACACTCCATGATGTCAGGCTTATCTGCTGCACTCACTCCCTAAAAATATCTCCTCTGTGTGTAAATGACCAATACATACGATAGGCTTAATGTCTACTTATCTGACAGTGGAGAGATACTCCAATGACAACATGCCAGCAGGGGTGTGCAGCTGCAATGTCACAGTTTGTGTCGCAGTGCGCTTGACGTGAAACATCCTGCGGCTTCTTTTGAACTCTGTTGTTCTCTGGATGTCTGTGATATAGTTGGCAAATCTTTACCTAATGAAATAAATTAGCAGCAAGGCTTTTCATCAACCGGTAAATTGTTTGTTGCTCCCATAAAACTCTCCTGCATATGCTTTCTGGCATGTGTGTGGGCAGCCGCGAGCTCAGCTCTGAACCTGTAGGACTCCTGTGGCTTCTTTTGGCGTCACAGCACATCAAACACATCGCATACGCAGTGGGAAGCTGCAATCCTACAAACCGCAAAGCAGGACTATCATCCTCTGCTTCATTTCACAAGGCTATTTGAATTGAAGTGAATGGGGAGACTGTCAGTAGCAACAAATATACAGTATATATGACTGTTTTGTCTCTGCGCCATACCCAGATGAGTTTTTGTCTGTCTACTCTATAACACAATGAAACGAAGATGTCACAGCGACAGCTTCGTGTTTGTGACGCATCAGTCGAGTTAAATTACTCAGCTACTAATTTTCCCCCAAAGAGGATTCTTGCTGGAAAGGTCACCAGGTGTACGAGAGGGAGCCGACGCTGCTGCTCCACTCGAGCAAGATGGATGATGACAATGATAAATGAATGAAAAACGATGCCAATATCGTGATTGCCTTCCTGAGCTGGGGAGCAGGCAAATATCTAATCACTGCAAAGCCCCAGAAAAATGGCTGTTATTTTGTGCTTCTGCATAAGTCGGAAAAATTAACAGAAAGCATTCACTTTCCCACAGACAAAACTTTGCTCCACATGGCTGTAGCGTGTTACGTAAGCCGCGTTCTGTTGCATTAATCCTCATTATCATCCCTGGTAGGTGTGTAGCTGGAAGGGTGTTTGTGTGTGTGTGTGTATTTGTGAAGCTTGGGTAAATCCATAAGTCAAAGTAATTCCATTTCTTTTTCTTTTTTTGTTAATTTCATAACTTAATATACGTCAGTTTTTGCATTTCAGGCCTTAAAAAGTTTTAAAAACTTGGAATTGTAAAGCATTTATTACTTTGTAATGTTATGAGTTTAGAGGATAACTAAAAGCTCCTGAAGGCAAAACTGATTCATCTCACCACGATACCCATTTCCACTGATCCATCTCAGATTCCTCTGAGCTCAGAGATGTTGATAAGGTGTCAGGTTTTAATTGGTATCTGTGATTGTAGCTCCATATTGTAGTTATTGACAAATGTTTCCCACAGTAATTGCTGGTGCGTGTGGATTTCATAAAAGCTGTTAATAAATGACGGATCTTGATGGAGTGTTGTTTGTGGGTGTGTCCAAGTATGATCCACTGCATGAGTGGAAATTTACAAAACCCTTCCAATGTTTCTCCAAGGAGCATCGTTTGTTCCTGTTAAGACATTAGTCTAATTCTTCTCTACACAGCTTTTGCACCAAACCATAGAGTCATGCAGTTGTAGAGTTAGTTTGGTGCAAGTTACTAATTCACTTTTTTCCTTTACCTGCTTTACAGCACATTTTACAGCAACGATCACCCACTATTTGTCATTCCCATCTTCTTCAGCTTGCTGGGTAACACACCCACACACAGACAGAAGGATGTGATTCCAGCTACAGAGTCCAAACTTCCCCTGGCATTGGTGTAAGTACAAAACCAGGCTCTGGGGGAACAGGTTTCCACAGCCAAGCCTCACATGTCCAAGTCCAGTGTTAAGCATCGGTTGGAGTGGCATCAAGCACACCAACACTGGACTGTGGAACGGTAGAAATATGTTCTGGGATGTGATGAATCATGTTCCTCTGACTGGCTGTCAGATGGGCGAGTATGGGTTTGGCAGATGCCAGGAGAATGCTGCCTGCCTGACTGCATTGTGCCAATTGTGCCGTTTGATGGTATAAAGTGAATCAAATTGAAATTAAGTGAATTATATCTTAATGTATGGAGAGGAACAAGCAAATTTGGCCTAACATATCAGCCCAAAACAAAAATTTAGATTGTGTGTGACTGCCCTGATTTCTCAAAAATGTCATTGACTGTGGAAAAACCCACATCTGTCAACGTATAAAAGAAACTGCAGGAGGTAAATTGCAAAGACTGCGGTCAAGTGGTCCATGTTTTACTAACATAAGTAAGCTCACAACAATGGCCAGTAACTGTAGCACTGCCTACGTGAATACAAATAAAGACAAAAAAAAACAACCAAAAAGTCTCTGGAAGGCAGAAAAGAAAATAATTTAACAAAGATAATTCTTGACTTTTTCAGTAGTTGGACTAAAGTGCTCTCACAGCTCACCTGACGGATACTAAATATGGGACAAATAACCAGAGAAAATAAGATCTGGAAACCAAAACACATCTCATGTCATGGGTGTTAATGCGCCCAGTCCAGGAACAACTGTGGCAATGGTTCCCAGCTAGCACACCATGTCACATGATGAGAATTTCTAATTCATTATTTAGGATACATCCTTCTTAGACTATTAAGCATAATGTCACGTCAGTGCTTCAAGGAGCCATATCGAGACAAACGCTCCTAAAAAAAACTATGGAGTGTGACATCACCAAATGCCAAGTTACCAATAAATTATTCAAAATGTCAGCACTCAAACCCCCAAAACTTACTTTGTAAGTGTATAAACAATGTCAAACTGTTGCAGGGAATGCAGCAAAACGGATGCATGTCTATAATGTTGATGCACTGAGTTATAATGTTCCACTGTTTTGCAAGTAAAACTCATAAAGCCCGAAGCTGGTTAGAAATGAAAAACCATCCAGAGAATGTAATCAACCGTATCCTGAAAAATGCAGGGGGTTCATCTCACCAGAGCACACATTAGCCTGGCGCTGTTAGATCTTTTTTTTTTTTTAAAAGAGCAACTCGATAAGACAGACATTCCTGAACTAATCTAAGAAGATAAAAGGATCCTCAGCGCTGTAGCTGCAGAGAAGTCATTTATCATTTGCAGATCATAGCATTCATGTTGTAAAACATGTCTGCAATCTGAACTCAGAGACTAATGGAGTGCAACATACTGTTTTCAAATCTATCCACATTCTTTCTTTTTTTTTTCTTTCTTTTCAAAAGATAAATCTGCCTGGAGAAGAAAAATAACAAAAAAACAAAGCTCCCGAAACTTCTGAGAGGAAATGCGCTCGAAGAAATGATTATACCTAACAAACCCCAAATACATTTATTCTTCATCCTCTTGTTTCCTTGGGTACTGAAGGGGAGGAGTTGTTTTTCTGCCATCGCTGTACCGCCACACTAGCACAGTCAAATGTACAAAAAAAGAAAGTCTGCTGCAATAAATAAGAAGAACTGAGAGTGTGCACCCACTCAGATAAACTCCTAAATATTGTTTCTCACTTGTCAATACTTCAACCACAAGGGCCTGTGAGGTGGATGCAATCAGAATACAACAACTGAACCTGCTGCTTTATTTTCGTCACGTACCACAAAGGCTAGTCATTTATCAAATCAATATTTAGTTTGCCATAAAAATGTAGACATTTATGAAGAAGGACATTGCGATTGCTGCTCAGAGGATGAATTCACAACATCTCAATCACCAAGGGACTTTGGCAAGTTTTTGTCACTTTTATAAAAATGTCGCTGCAGCTGCATCTGTTTACAAACAGAGAGACACATGAAAAGAAGAACAAGACGAGAACCGAAAGTGCCAGAGAAAGATTTGTGTTGTTAGCGATGTGATATTTAACACAAATGTCAATGTTTTTGATGTGTAAATGATTAGAACCTTTCATCATATTCCAACTAGCTTACGATTTATCTGTTCATCACACTGCATTCGTGGCTTGTATTTCTGATATTGTTCTACACAGCAATGCCACGTGCGCCATCTGATTTCAAATTTGAATATTTAAAAAAAAAATTTCCTAGCTTAACTTCCCACGGAAAGTTTTCAGAAGGTTTCGAGAGAATTACCAGAAATGTTCCTCCATACCACTTTTATTTATAGAGCACTTTAAACACCCAACAAAACCAAAGTGCTGCACACAATCACATAAAATATATAAGGCCAATCATAAAATCAACAAGCGAAATATAAAATAGTAAAATAACCAAATACAGTCCAACAAAGTCAACATCTCAGATTGTGTCGAAGGCCAAAGAAAAGAGACGGGTCTTAAGAAGGGATTTAAAATCAGAAAGTGAGGGGGCGTGTCTAATGTTTAAAGGAAGGTCATTCCACAGCTTTGGAGCTGCTAGAGAAGAAGCTCGGTCCCCTCTGAGCTTGTGCTATGTCTTTGTCTTTTGTCCCTCAAAAGCAACTGGTCAGCTGACCTGAGGGAACGGGAGGGCGTGTAGGGACGCAGCAGCTCGGACAGATAAGGCGGGTCAAGGCCATTAAGAGCTTTATAAGCAAATAAAAGAATTTTATAGTGAATCCTAAGATGTACCGGCAGCCAATGAAGAGAGGCTAAAATAGGGGACATGTGGTCAAAGTTACGTGTACCTGTTAAGAGACGTGCAGCAGCGTTTTGTACCCTCTGAAGCTGGGAGATGCACGAATCACTGACTCCCCTTCGGAAGCCTAAATGTTCGGTTATTTATTTATTTTATGAATATGTTTACATGACGTATACTGTAGTAGTTCCAGACTTAGCACCAGCTTTTTGTTTTTTGCTTTTCGACAGCTGGCTGGTGCTACGCTAGTCCCACAACCTTATGTCTTGGACGAGGGGAAGGATTACTTTACCAACCACAACACGCATCAGCGCTGCTAAAATCACAGTAAAATTGTCAATCAATGACAACTGCATCGTGATGTATAAACATCACTGGACGTGTCGTATCCGGTGTCAGTGGATCCTTAACAGCAGGTATAAGTTCTGTTTGTAGCGGCATCCACATCTGGGACTGATGGTTGGTGTTTATGAATGTTAAAGCTGCATTCACAACAGCTATTTTAAACTGAATTTAACAGCAGTGATTGGATCTTCATTATGAAACTATTTTCTTGATGTTTCCATATCAGCTGCTGGCGTTTATGTACCACACTCAAACTACCAGCTATGAATCCTGGTTGAAGCAACGCCGGTCGGCACAGCAGTGATGTTCACAGACACCAGCTAGAACATTTACGGAGGCAGACGGGCGACGCTGAAACAGGTTCTGAAGGAAAGTTCTGTCATCTGTGTCCTTTGTGAACCGTGGTCTAATACAGAAATTCTACGCTCAGCGAAGGAGGTTCAGCATTGGCTGAGACATGATGATGTCATGACGTGGCTCTTTGTGGAAAAACAAACCAGTTCTTTAGACCCTCCAAAGTAGAACCAGCTCTGAACTGGCCCAGCACCAGCCCAGCACCTGCACCAGTTTCAAGTTGGTAAAAAAGCGGTCCTAGTAGCTCTAAATGGCAGGTGCTCTGACTGAAGAAGTTCTTCATATATCCGTGGATGCATTTTCACAACTTGGACAAATAAAAAGGTTTCCTGAATCATGTGACCGATTGTGGTCTTTTCTCAATCCAAGAAAGGATTGAAAGCTGCATAGCTAACTGTAATAACTGACTCCCTGGGTTTTTGATTTGAAAGACTAAACTGGGCTTTTTGTGGAAACATACATCTGGATAGCAAACAGCAATCCAAGATATATTTGGTGACCAATACCAATGAGTCTGCACATTATAAGAGCAGAGTTTCCAGTTTGACACTTCATCCATATACACAGTATGTATTGTAGAGCCTGATCACATTTACTGAACAGGCTCTATGTACAGCCTCATAAAAGGCCAATTTTATTTATTATTTCTTGCTAAATCAATAACAATAACCCTTTTTTTCCCCAGTAGATTCAGTCATGAAGCATCAGTGTCTTTTCTTTCAGCAGCTGAAACCGGGAAACTGATTTTTCTGTTTCACAAAGCGAAGTTACTGAACTCCTGAACCAGAGGGTTCAGCTGAGCCGGTTTCAGAACTGATGTCGGAGTCTGTCACCATGGTAACTGACTGAAGTAAACCTGGTCAGGAGCAGTTTTACTTCAACATATCAGAGTTTCTTTCTGTCTCCTCCTCTTCACGAAGCTGAAGTTCAGTTCAGTCTGAAAACTGATCATATAACGATCATTTTCGAGATGTCCGAACAATGAAATGTCGCATTTAGCGCCAGTAAAGTGTGTTGATGATCTGAACAGATGGTTTAATAGTTTCATGCAGTCAAACCAGCCATGACTTCTACTCGTGACACCCTGATTTTTTTTTTAATGCACAGTATTTTTTTAGACACCTCCCACCTAACTAGTTATTTTTGTAGTGGAGTAATTCAGTTACTCAGACATTTACTTTTTGAGAAAAGTAACTAGTAACTATAAGTAATTACTTTTTTAAAGTAACCCATCCAACACTGGCAATAAATGAGTGCTGATTTTAATATTTTATATCTGTATCTCACAGTGAGGACATATAAAACTAGAAGAAGGTGAAGAAAGGTGAACATGATTTCACACACACCAAAAAAAAAACAATAAAACAAACAAACAGTATTTTCAAGATTTTCAGTATGGGATTTTCTTCAATCCAGTTATCCAGAGCCAATATTTACAAGAAAACGTTCAACAAGGCCTCTAAATAATCCCTGTAAACATTCAAACTGATTTGATGTTTTCAAGTGATTCTCCTGCTGTCCCTCCTACGGGCCACATACTAAAAGTAATGAGTAAATGCACAGTGTTCAGCAGGTTGTGTCTTTTTTTCTTTTTTGTCTTACATAATTCTATTTAAAATGCACTTCAGTCCCACTTAAATAGGTAAAATGGAGAAATGACGCAAGAGCAATAAAGCATGGCAAAAGAAAAATACTGCTCTCTTATCATTCAGTCAACTTAACTTGGTGTTTCCTGACCTTTAAAAGCTGGCTTGTGACTGTCCAGGAGGGAAAAAAAGAAAGAAAAAAGATATAAAACACAGAATAAACCTTGAAATGCTTTCCATTCACATATGATGCACACCTTTGTAGCGACAGCAAACATGTAGAGTAGAAAGGATTTACTCAGAGCACTCACACTCCTTTGAGCACAAAGACAATATTCCCACTGTGACTCTTTAGTCACTTTTTTTCCATTTTCCTTCAGACTTAAAAGAATTGCAGGATTTAAATAAGACCTATTTTACCTGTTGATCAATCTAAATTGCAGCGTCATCTAGTTGTGACACGTGCAACAACATAAAACCTTCCTGGGCGCAGCGATGCAGAGATTTCCATCTCAGCATCATGCAGATGT
>JBAMYA010000012.1:4955043-4983178 GCA_037176975.1 Arrhamphus sclerolepis | reverse complement strand
CAGAACCGGTGACAAAGGGCAGCCCTGCCGGAGTCCAACATGCACTGGGAACAGGTCTGACTTACTGCCGGCAATGCAAACCAAGCTCCTGCTCTGGTTGTACAGGGACCCAGGCCCGTAGCAGAGGGCCCCTGACCCCATACTTCCAGACCACCTCCCACAGAATGCCACGAGGGACACGGTCAAAAGCCTTCTATGTAGTAGTTGTAGCAAAGAAAAGGAGAAAAAAAATCACTTTGATTTTGATTTAGAGGTTGAGAAATTGTAATGATGTGGAAGGAGAATTCTGAAGAACTTGTTCTTTTGAAATTACAGTAATCTCCAGATCATTATGAACACCTCAGCTGGGGTGACTACGAGTCTGCGAACTGATATCAAAATGTCAGAAGCAGATCCTGCAGCTTGTGAGCTGGAGCCACCATTGACTTTTCTCTTTCTGTTTTGACGAGTCGCAATAAAAGAGACTAAGCTTAGATATATATTATTTCAGTAGAATCTGAAGAAGTCTCAACAACAATCATCAGCAGTTTGAGGTCAACCTACTTCATCTGATGCATTTGAGGATGTCTCTTAGAATCCATGCAGATCCACAATGACTGGTGATTTTCATTTGGACCAGAGGGGCTTTCACAGATCAAAAAGGAGCAAAAAATATGTGATTTTGAGTTTGACATTTCCCTGGAAGATATATGGACACCAGGGAATTCATTTTCCATTTGATGTTGGAAAACTCTCCAGAGGGAGGAAAACTGTCCAAATTATGAAGCTGTGTCAGGCGGCATATGTCATGCTGCAAGTTCCTCCCAACTCTCAATTCGACCATGATCAGAGACCTCTGCTGTGACGATGTTTCACATTCTATTGCATTTGTTTAATTATCTGGTCTGGTTTTGGAATTTTTTTTAAATGAGTTCCAATTACTCTTTTGACATCTGCAACTCTTCAATTGCTTTTGACAAGATATATTATTATTTACATGTTTGATGTGACTGCCAAAACACGCAACAAACTTTTCATTAATTTAATTCACCTCAAGACATAATATTAACTGGGAAAAAAGAAAAATGTACATCTGGTTTACTGTCCCAGACTACTACTGTTGGTTTATGGAGGACTGTCAGCTTAAATTTCACAATATAATCACATTTTAGGTGTTTTATTTCTATTATCTGCAGCACAGAAGTCCTGTGTTATAGGATTGGCTGTCATCCATGTGTATAATTGCTTGGCAGAAGGGATAAAACAATTAAAAAGGTACATAATTTCATTCAGTTTCGATTGTTAGTGAAAACATTTCTGGAAAAAAAAAAAAGCCTTATTAAAAAGATGCCAAACAGCATTTCAGGACAGGATGCTGAATTATTGAACCGGCACCAGCGGAGGGATCTCTGCACAATATTGCACGTCCCACACAGAAAATGTGAAGCCATCACTTTTCTGACACTTTTCCGGCTGCAGTAATTAACACAGCGCTGTATACTCTTTACAGCCAATTACTTCACAAGCTCAACCTGTAACTGAGCAGGATGAGGAAAAAAAAAATCTGTAAAAAGGGGTGACATAGCAACCTAATGGAAAAATCTGTAAAAAATCTACAGCAAGGCTGCTATCAGGGAAAATCAATATGGCTTTCACCAAAGAGACCTCAGCTGGACTCAGAAATGTAGGCGGCCCAGGCATCAGAGTCAGCCACACTTAACAGATCCTGCTAGGTACCATTAGTGTTCCCACCTGTATGTGCACTCTGGGATTACAATGTCACATATTCAAGCCTGCGCACCTTCGGTTCAAATGGAGGAAATAATAGAAACAACAAAAAAGGGGGAAAAAACTATTTATTCAGACACAAAGAAAGCTGATGTAGATGCTATGTGACATAAAAGGTGCACACCAGGTGCATTCAAGCAGCATCGAACAAAGCAAGATAATGAATAAAGGAGCACAACTCAGTACAAAACAAGATTATTTCAGAGCAGATCATCTCTCCATGGACACAATTGAAATTACATGTCGTCAACGCCTGATTATTAGCTGAATCGGCCGATTAAGAGCCATCGTCCTCGCTGTCGTAGCATCTGTTCCTCTTGATCTGCTCCTCCACCGTCAGGGCTTCATCGTCTTCTGTCCAGGTAGAGCTGGCACACATGTCTGTGTCATGGTTGACTGCAAGGCCTCCTCTACTCTTGTCCTTCCCCCTTGCATCTCTTTCGTCTATTCCTAGATCCAAAAGGTCATCCAGCGCCGTCCTCTGAGGCGCCCCCCCGGCAGACAGACTGAAGATGTCAGATTTGAAATCGGATAGCAGGCTGGAGCTGCTCGTGCTCAGGCCGGCGAAAATATCCTCAAGGAAGCTTGACGTGCTAATCTCTGGCTCTGCAGCCGCACGCTGGACGGCAAGCGTCCCTGCTGCTGTCTCTGTGAAGAAATTTGCGTCTGAATAGCAGTCTGTGGCTTCAGCATGTTTGGCACCCGCTGGCACAAATGCATCATCCCTCTGCGCCAAATCCAGCAATTCACTTGGCATCCATTTGGATTCTTCACAGGGATCAGGTTGGGAGAAATCTGTTGCTGCGGCTGCATCTGACTCAAAGAACAACTGATTTTTATTCCCGTCAACCTCACTGAGCCCTTGAACGAGCATTTCCTGGTCAAATAACGTAAAGCTGTGGTTATTATTATTGTTGAAATTTCCATTCAGTGCCTGTGCTGCTAATGTCTCCTCATCTATTAACGTGACCTTTACTGCCTCCCCGTTGTTCACGCTGTCATTATTTCCTTTATCTTCCTCCTCCCGGCTCTCATTCTCAAACGATGTCCTACCTGCCTGCCCATCATGTCCATTTTCTTTCACTTCCTCCTCCCTCCCTGCACTCTTCTCTTCACCTCCACTCTCTTTCCCTTCACTCTGCTCCATCTCTCCCACTCTCACATCCACTTCAGAGTCCATTTCTGAAGCCACATGCGCCACAGCCTCAGAGTCTCTGTTTGACTCTTTACTTTCTCGAGTGTGAGAAACAGTTTCCATTTCCTCAGCCTGACCCTCAGACGCCGATGGAGTCTCTTCAAGCTCTTTCATGCCTTCTGCTAAACAGTCACTCTCATGCACTTTGTTTGGTTCCGGCCCAGTTTCATCTTCAACCACAGGAGCACGGTTCTCTTGTACCGAAGGCTGATTTCTGTGGTCGCTTTCTTGAGCTGAGCCTTCCTTAGGGGGCCATGACGGCTTCACCAACTTCAACTCCTCCTCAATAGTGAAGGATTTTTTTGGAGAATCTACTTGTGGAGGCCACACTACTGAAATCTTGCTTGCGGGCTTTTTATTTTCATCCACTGATTTGCTTTTATCATCACCCTGAGTAATAGCTGTGCTCTGAGCAGCAGAAGGTTTGGAATCTATGGCTTTCTTTTTAGGCGATGGTGATTTTATGGCCGAATTCTGCTGGTTCTTGTTACTCCAAAGTTCTTTGTGTGGTTTTTGTCCAAATCCCTCGTCATAATTTCCTTTGGATTTGAAGAGTTGCTTGTAGTGTGGCTTGCAGTACATTCGTCCATGGAGAGAGGCGTAGTTACCAAGGCTATAATTTTTTTTAAAAAAATGGACAAAACCCAGTTAGAACAGCGCAAAAAAGGCATAGAAAACAAGAACGTCTGTGCTTTCCTAAGTTACTACACCTGAGTTTGCCTCTGCAGTGTTCACAGCGAAAGCAGCTTTTATGGAAGTTTTGTTTGTCTGCTATCAGCGACTCCATGGGGTACACCCTCTTCTGACACACCCTGCACAGTTCGGACTCTGGAATTCGAATTCTCTGCAATGAAAGAAGATGATGATGTCTTACTTGCATGTCAGTGATTTTCACATAAAATGATAGGTAATTTCCTGAAAAGTACCATGCAACTTGTAACACAAAATGTTAGGAAAAAAGTTACACCAGTAAAAATTCAAATTCATGAATAGTTTTAATGGTTTGTGCACCTAGACATGGCGTTTTAGCCGAAAGATTTTTATGGGCTGGAAAAAAGTAAATTGAAATTAAAAGGAACTTAAATCACAATGTGACACTTCAGATTCCTTAAAAAGACGTGTGTAGGTGTACGTGTATTCTTCAAATTGTAATATAGCTAATATCTAATATTCTAATATTGAGTTAAAAAAGAGCATAAAATTAGCTGAAACTCAAACTGATTATTTTCAACACTGATATTATATGATAGAAATAATTAGAAGACAAGATAACTTGATTCTAATTATCATACGCTTGATGTCATTAATAACTAGTCATTAATAAGTGCTGTTTTTTTCTTTTTGATGGAAAATGCGTAACAATTTAAAGTATTACTGCTTGAAAACGAAAAATTTCTCACTGAGCATTAAGAGGGTGGCAAAAAAAAACAAATCAATCACTACAACAGACATTGATCACTTTGTGGAAGTAGAGTGGATTACCAGAGCCTGTTTACGGGGAACCGTTTCTGGTCGCCTGTGGGTGGCCGTGAGATAACCTCTAACACTAACCCCAACCGAGTAGGAGGTCGATGTTTTGAATATGAGATTTTCTATGCTCTTTCCCTTTTCAAAAGAAAATAAAAGTGCCGTCTCACATAGCACAAGTCACTTTACAATATTTGTAAGCTGGCGTGTAAACGGGCTCAAATCAGAGCCCATTCCCGCGCGTGATTTAAAGAAGTGTATAACTAGCTATTCCCTCAGGATTTACTATGGCCTTCCTTTAAAAAAAAAAAAAAAAAGAAAAAAAGTCTGAACCCTGAGTCGTCAACCAGTGTTTCTGGTCAGAGCAGTCACCCCAGGAAGTGAGTGTATGGACATTATGACATTTGCATTTCATTTCAAATTGCACAATTCATCTTTATTTGCAAAAGTTAAAATTAAAATGTAAAAATTATAATAGCCTCATTAGGCCCTATTCATCAAGTACTCTCTCACAAGACCCTTCTTGATTGGCAGGTTCCCCACCCAGCATGGACCCAGGTTCTCCGTACACAGACTCATGTCACCTCAAGTCCACAACAGAAAGGTTGGAAAAATGGTCTGCAAAAGAGCAAATTACTTTTTTTTTTTTTTAGAATATATTGCTTAAATTGAGCTATTCTTTGGCCAGTATTAAAACTATAATGTACAAGCTCAAGTGCTTATATTACGGCAAATATGAAGTGGGTTTTTTTATTCATCAAAAGATGAAAAAGCTCCGTACCTTAGTCATATCTATGAAACATTTGCAGAATAGTGTGACTCGGTGAGTCATAGCGAGTCCTTGCAAAACTGAATTCACTTTGCCGCTTACCTTTTTGACTATTTTATTCAAAAAGCAAGCAAAATAATATTTCATTTTCAGTCAGTGTTGAGATAAATCTTTATAAAAAGGGTTTCAAGGTGCATATTTCATCTGAATATGACTATAATATGTAAATATATATACATATGCAGTGCGAGAGTGCAGAAAATTATAATGCAGATGGTAAGTATATCAAAAGAGTGCAGATTCTTTCAGGTGAAGAAAAATGTATTACACTGCAAACGTTATCAGTCTGACAGTTGCAATAAATTTTCTACAAATGACTTGTCTTTGGAGAACAGAGTGATTTTCATCATTACTGCAAATGCTCTGGAAATGTAATTACACTCCTATTTCGTGCCTCACTTCAGAATAAAGTTTACTAAAATTAAAGGAACCATTTCCTCGCTGGAGGAGATATTTCAAGCTGTTCTCCGCGGAGGAATCAGCACAGCACATCCAGGAACGGGAAATATTAGTCAATATGTCAGCGTCATATCCAGCTTCACACATCAGCAGCACGAATAAACAGAACGGAGTGTAAACTGTGAAAACTATGGGGCGTGAAACTGCTCCCAGTTTACGTGAAAATGTTGAGTAAATGAAAAGTAGCATAAAAGGAAATCGGGTGTCATGAACAACGATGTCAAAGCAATGTTAATGCCTTTCCACACAAAGTAAGTGATGCTTCAAAATGCTCACACACAGAGTGAGTTACACACACCGGCACGCCTGTTTAGTATTCCCATGCTGCTTAGCTCAGTTTACCCGTCACAAAGGTCTCCTGCTGGTGTGTTACAATTTGTGAAGTCCTCTGCTCAGTGACGCTGAAACCCAGGTTCTGGAAAACTCCTTGGCTCTCAGCCCACGACTGCTGGAAGTTCCTCAGCAGTTCCTCGGTGGAGGCCTCGGGGGGCACGTTTACGGTTGGAACTGCGCCCCGTACTACATCGGCATAGGAAGGAGGGTTCCCGCGCGCCAGGGAGCTCTCAGAATGCACCGCGCTCCTCGTCTCTCTTGTGATGTTTCCGAAGTCGTCGACGATGCAGAACTGCTCGGAGACCGAAGAGGTTTCGGAGTGACCCATCGATTCAGGTTCTCTTCTCTCGATCTGCTCTCTCAGCTCTCGGGCTGCTTGAGAACTATGTTCTCCTGTCTCAAACACATCCTTTATTGCTTTGACGTTGAACGTAGGGATTTCTTCAGTTTTTGGACTTTTTACTTCAGTCTCCGTGTCCTCGGTATCACTCCCCAGCCTCTCTGTTATCACAATGGGTTCCTTTCTGGTGTATCTTTTTGGCTTTGGAGACTCAAATCTGTTTACAAGCTTTGACAAATCAACCCTTGGAAGATCCTCTTTCAGAAGGTCGATGACCACAGCATTGGCAGCGTCGTCATTATCAGGTCCCAATCGTTCAGGGATATCAATGGGATCCTTCCGAATATAAGTCTTCTGCACTTCAGCCTTCTGCGCTTCCTCGAAGAAAGACTTTTTGTCCTTTACCGTCATCATTGAATCCACCATCTCTGTTACATCTTCCATTCCTTGCTCTCTTCTCTCACTGGCAGTCTCCCTGTCGCTGAACGGGGACGACTGGTCTCTTTCGGGTGCAAAAAGCTCTGCCACTGGCATGGGTGATGGGGCCGTCATTTCAACAGAAAGCTTCGAGGCGGTGTCCTTGATTTTCATTAATTTCTCTGAGCGACTGAGGGTGGGAGACGGTGTGGCCCTGCTGAAGGTCGATGTAGGTGTGTGTGATTTGCGTGGAGGTGGTGGCGGCGTCCCAACTGATCTGTAGGGCGGTGGAGAAGGGGTCACTCTGAGTGGCGAGTCCACCTTCCTCGATTCAATGCTGATAAAGGAAGGTGATGGAGTGCGGATGCTTGCCAATGGAGAGGACACTCTGTGATCGGCTTCTTCACTAAGCTCCTGATGCACTCTGCTTTCCTGGAGTGACCTTTTCTCTTCCACCACCTTCTTCTCCGATTTGGATGAGCTCGTGCTAACTTTGGGGACTTTTGGAATTGCCCCACTGAAAACTTTTCTGTCTGGTTTTGGGGGAACTGGCGGTGGTGCTGATGGTTCATCTTGTTTTGCTTCACTTTCCACCACTCTCAAGTTATTCTCCAAAAATGTCAGCTTTGTTTGAACAATATTTTTCAGATATACAATCAGCTCTTTCAGCTTTTTCTTGCTTTGCTGTTTTGCAATTTGGCTGAAATTCTTTTTCTCATCCGAACCAATAACCCAGTTGGGGACCTCGCTTATGATCATGGTGACAGTACTGGAGTCGATTCTACTCGGAGTTCCCTCAAGCTCCTTCATTTGACCAAGCAGCTTCTGCATCATGTTGCATTTCTGGACATCTGAGATCTCCTCTGCTTGAGCTTCATCTTTATGGGCTATTTTTCCCAAACCTTTCACCAACACTGACGTTCCTCCTTTTATCTGCGTTTTATTTGCCTCTGTTGCTTGCAGCTTCACCTGCTGTTGCTGCACGTGAACAGCCTCCTGCCTGTGAAGGTCCTGTTGCAGCACACACTCAGTCACGACAACCTCCTCGTGTCTTTGAATGTGCTCTGCTCTCGTGCTTTGCTGGCTGTGTGAGGCAGAAACAAGGTCTTGTCCTTGATGGGTTGCTGCAGATGTTATCTTAGCCAGCTTAGGCGCTGAAACGGTAACCGATGGTGACAGCTTCACTTCAGTCTCATTTTTTTGCACCTGCTTCCCTTTTTTCATGTGAGTCTCTACTTCAAGTACTTTCACAGGGGGCGTCACCTGACTTTTCTTCTCTTTCACTTTCACCTCTGTTTTCATCTCAGTCCTCGCAGAAGTCAGCTGGTTGCTTTCCAAATTCACTTTTGATTCAACTCTCTGTGATATATTGCTTTTCACTTGCTGTGAATGAGTTTCACTTTTCATCGTCTCCTTTTGTTCCAAACTGTCACACTTCTCCTCTTTCTTCTCTTTTGGCATTTTAAAGGTTTTCACTTTGAAACTTGGAGTTACCTTTGGAATTTTAGTCGCCTGAGAGGGACTTGCTTTTCCCTCCTGTGCCAGAGACGCAACATTTTTTACATCCTCAGTTTTCAAAGTGACTGGAGCCTGGCTCTGAAGGTTCACATTTTCCTGGGAAAGATACTGTGTGGCTGCTGCAGTCCTGCTGCTGGATTTCTTAATAAACTGTTTCTGCTCCATAACTGAGGAAGTGAGCACATTTGACTGGATTTCTTTATCTAACGCCTCTTGATGAGATTGAGAAATAGAAACATTTTGATCAACATCAGTTGAAGCAAGGATTTTTTCAGATGATTGCTTACTCGAAAAAGGCTTTTTATCTATAGCCACATTTGAAGATGTGGGGGCTGATTTTTTATTCATTACTGAGATTGAGGGTTTGCTCAAAGGGATCTGCGAAGGAGTCTTCTTGACAGATAAGTCTTCCACCACTATGCCTTCTTCACTCTTTGGCTTTGTTGCTTCCTTTGCCACTTCTCTTTCAGTATTTTCTGTGACAGAGAGCTCCTCTCTGGCAGAGGAGGATTGGATATTAACTGGCGGTGAAGTTGGAGTAGAGACTCTACTCTTCTCCTCTTCCTCCAGCTTTTGCTGGCGGTACCTTTCCTCCGCGAGCATGAGAGGGGTTTTAAATTTGCGAGCATATGGTTTCGCCGCTGGGGCTGGAGTGGTATCTGGAGGTGGAGGCAGTTTAATGGGGGGCAGAAAAGGTTTTTTCGGGGGCTGTGGGTTTTGTTTTTGCTCTGGTTTTACAGCTGGAATACTTGGTATTTTTGCTGGTGACATCGCTGCTGTTTTAAGCTGACTGCTTGTTTCATTGCTTGTCAGTTGGATTAAGTCTTGCTTCACTTCTTGAACCTTAGCTTCCTCCTTACAGACTGTTGAGACGGTCGTATCTTGCCCAGGAGGCATCTGTGGTGAAGGTGGAGGAGGAGTTGGCTGTTTTTTCTGCCACTTGGGCTTAACTGGTACAGGTTGTTTCTGTGCTTCTGGCTGCTTGGTTATTTTGAATAATGGCCTGCCAAAAGGCTTCCCTTGCTTTGCAGAAGGAGGTTGAGGTATTGCGTTGAGCTCCTGCTGTGAGGGAGGTGGAGGGAGAAAATCCTGCGAGCCCACAGATGGAGGCGGAGGAGGTGGAGGAGGCGGGAAAAACTCAGGCTCTGACTTCACACACTCCATTGGTGGTGGGGGCGGCGGAGGCGGCAGGTCACTGTCCTGCCTCATGAGAGAAGGCCGGCCTGTGGGTGATGCTGGGTTCTCCATCACTGGTGACGGAGGTGGAGGCAGGGACAGCTCAGACTCAGAGGGTGGCGGCGGTGACGTGGGAGGAGGGGGGAAGTGAATTTCAGGTTTCACCTTTTTAATGGCACCTTTGGCTCTCATGTCAAGATTTTTGTGATCGCTCTTCATGTTTTTGATGTTCAGCTTCGGTGTGACAGCCTTGGTCTCCATTTGCTTCTGTGAAGCTGATGTTTGCTCCGACACAGTTACATTCTGTTTGTGTACAACTGTTTTCTCTGTCACTGTAGTCTGCACCTGTTTGATTGTCTTTGTCCCACATATTTGCTTATTTGAAATGTTTGTTTGCGATGTGTTTTGCACCTGTTTCATCACATTCACATCAGCAGCTGGAGTCACTGTTTGATCATTATTAATCTTTTGTTTGTTCTTCACAACAACAGGCTTAGGAACTTGTGTTTTCTGTGGGGGCAGCACTTTGTCTTTCTCCTCTTTTATGCTCTTCTGATGGGAAGCCCCTGCAGGATTGCCTATTTTGACTAAAGCAACGGAGTGGTCCTCTTGGGTGATTACCTGCGTTTTCAGCGATTTGCTGTCATGTTGTCTCTGTGTTTGCTTCTGTGACTCACTGCTCTGAGAGAGGTTTTTTACAGCGGGGGCTGCACACTCACTCTTAGCTTCATGTAAACATTCATGCTCCACTTGCTGTACAGTCGACGGGTTTTTCACAGGCCCTTTCGCTTTCTTGGGACCATGCATACGTTTCTTGCTGGAATACTGCTTTCTTTGCATTAGACTCTTTATTGCTCCCTGAACATCGCCTTTAACCACTTCTTCTTTCTCCAACTGTGTTGTTTCCTGCCCTTCATAAAGACATTTTATTGACGTTTTCACATCTCCTTCAATGCTCCCTCTGCGCTGCATTCTTGGAGAGGTTGACGGTTCAAGCAAAAGCTGAATGGTGCCTTTAACATCTCCTTGTTCACTCACTTGGTGCTGGAAAACCTTTTTCTCACTCGATGCCTCATGCAAACTCTGCATGGCATTGTGAATATCTCCTTTGACAATTTCCTCCTTTTCCATCTCTTTTATAGCTTGCTTTGCCTCCTCCAGGGATTTCAGGGTGCCTTTGATATCACCTGGCACTAAATCATCAACCGTTGCTTCTGTTTTGACAGATACAGATTTTTCCAGCGACTCCAGAGCGCCCCTGATATCCCCTCTGACTATTTCAGGCTTTTCTGTTTCTCTTGTTTGATGCTGGGCCTTTTCAAGATATCTCAAAGTGGTGTGGATATCTCCTTTCACTACCTCCTCTTTCTCTAATACCACTTTCTGATTAACTGCTTGGGTCAGTGAGTCCAGGGCTGCACTAAGATCACCTTTAACAATGTCCTTTTCCAAGTTTCTGTAGGTAACATTAGGCTCTGTCATGAAAACTTTGACTGTGCTGTGCACATCACCAGGGACTATGTCATCCTCAGCCACTGTACGACCAATCTGCTGCTGATTCTTCCGCAGCAGGATTTTGGTCTCTTCCACATTGCCACCTATGATGTGCTCCTTTTGCACCTCTACTCGCTCTTCATCTGATTCAGACTGAAGCTGCTTGAGGTATTCCAAGGCTCCAGACTCGATGCACGTAGAATAAAAGCTGACGTTACCTCTTTCTGTTTCCCCAACCCTTATCTTTTTTGATTCCTCTTCTCCCGAGTTGGAGAGAAGGCGCTGAAGAGTTTTGCTGACATTACCTTGGATTATATCCTCCTTGTCTGTGCTAGTTCGCTGCCCTTTATTTAAGAGAGAATAGATAGTCATCCTCACATCTCCTTTCTCATCTTCTTGAATCAGAATGCCATGCTTGGAGGAGCCTTCCTTCTTTAGCAGGTTGTTCATAGCCTCCTGAATGTCGCCATGGATAATTACCTCCTTCTCCACATTGATTCCTCTTTCCTGGTTGAAAAGCTGCTTCACTGTTGTGTTGATGTCTCCCCGTTCCTCCTTGTCGATAGTTATGCCCCTCTCTGTGATCTCCCTGCGATTCAGGAGGTTCATCATTATGTTGCTTAGGTCTCCTCTAATGATCTCTTCTTTTTGGATTTGTGGAGCCTCCTGGTTCAAGAGTCTGTACTTTGCCATGCGAACATCACCAATTTCATCAGTTTCAATGAGAATACCCTGCGATTCCACCATTTTCTGAGAGTAAAGTTCCTCAAGAGTCTCCTTGATACTTTTCCCTATTATTTCTGTTTTTTCCATGCTGCTCTCGTTGAACTCGTGAAATGGAGTGGTCTCAAATAGCCACGTTGTCGTCTTCACATCACCCTGTGGGATCTCCTCCTTTGTCACAACAGCCTGTGTGTCATCAGACTCTTTGATGCTGTCAAGTGGGTTCTTCTCAAAGAGCCATACGGACTGCTTGACGTCCCCTTTCATGACCTCCTCTTTTGTCACTCTCTCCATGTCGTCATACTCTGAGCTCTTGTCATGAATCTCATCGATGGTGCGGGTTTCAAACATCCAAGTAGCAGACCTAACATCTCCTTTTTGGATTTCACTCACACTAACCGTTCTGATGTACTTTTGAGACATCTCATCAGTCTCAAATCGCTGCTTGTTTGTCTTCACATCACCACCTTGGATGTCTGCAATGGTCTTCGATCTTATTTTTATATCTTCTGTGATTTCATCCAGCGGTTGCGTTTCAAACTTCCACCTGGCAGAGCTGACATCTCCTTTGTTGATGCCTTCCTCAGTCACCGCTTTAATGACATAGACCTCCTCTGAATCTCTAATTGAATCCAAAGGTTTTGTTTCAAAGAGCCATCGGGCCCCCACTACATCTCCTCTCATAATTTCTTCTTTAGTAACTGTGGTTACTTCATGATAATGGCCCTCTTTATCGCAGATGGCATACAGCGGCTGTGTTTCAAACATCATGGTGTAATTCTTCACATCGCCCTTCTCTACGTGATCTCTAAAAATGCTAGTAACTTTTGAAATATCCGTCTCACTGGACTCCTTTATTTGATCCAGTGAGTAGGTTTCAAAAATGAAACGACCCTTGTCGACATCACCCCCCTGAACATCAGTTACAGTGCGAATTTCCCTCTCCTTTGTGGTGTCATCACAGATAGCATCGATTGGCTGGTTCTCAAACTTCCAGGTGCAGTTGACCACGTCCCCCCTCTGGATGTCCTCAGCCTGTTGGGTCTTCAGCCTCTGCATCATTTCCTCCGAGGTGGAGCTCATAATGTCAGTGGAGCGATTCTCAAAGATGTACTTCATCCGGGAAACATCGCCCGATTGGATGTCAATTTCTGTCACCCTCCTGAAAGAGCTGCTGTCCTCACCCACGATGTTTTCCAGGTTCTCAGTTTCAAAGAGGAAGCGAGCCAGCCGCACATCTTTTCCTTGAATGTCTTCCTGCTTTACAGTGCAGGTTTTCAGAATGGTCTCAGTCTCTGACTCTGAATGGTCACGTATGTTGTCAAGTGTCTGGGTCTCAAAAAGCCAAGTGCACGTTTTCACGTCACCTCTTTGCACTTCTTTAACATCGGCCTCGCTCTTTTCCACCTTTTCATACAGAACATCCATCGGCTGAGTTTCAAATAACCACCTGCATGTTTTCACATCCCCCTTTTCAATTTCAATTTCTTCTTTTGTTTTCCGTTCTTCATCATCAGTATTACTGAAATTTTTAATAGCATCAAGTGTTTGAGTTTCAAAGAGCCACTTTGCTGTCTTCACATCACCTGACTCAATCTCCTGTTTGGAAATGCCTTTTATGATCTGGAACTTATCGATGCTCTCATCAAACTCATCTATGGGGCGTGTTTCAAACATCCACCTGCAGCTGCGAACATCTCCCTTCACAATCTCCTCACGCCTGACAGTCTTCACCTCATGGTAATGGCCAGAGCTGTCTTGCATGGCATACATTGGGGTAGATTCAAAAAGTACTCTGTTGGACTTGACGGATCCAGTTGTGACACCTTCAACTTGGATCTTCTGTTGTCCTTCACATTTACCCAAATCCATGGTTTCAAACCGTTCTTTATAGTTTGTCACATCTCCTTTGTCTTGTGCTTCAATGTTCACAGTTCTTGTGATCTCCTTCTTCTCCTCCCTTATGTTCTCCAGTGGCTGGCTTTCAAAAACCCACTTCTGATGCCTCACATCACCCTTCTCTTCCTCGGATGCAACCATTTTCTTCAGTTTTCCCACTTCAAGCAGCTCTTTCAGATTCTCCATGGGTACCGTTTCAAACAGATGTTTGGCTGATTGAACGTCACCACCTAGGATCTCTTCAGATGGCAGAGGTCGAGCATTGGCATGATCTTTTAGTACATCCATAGGCTGAGTCTCAAAAACGAGGCAGTGTCTCCTCACATCAGTTCCCATGATTTCTTCTTTTTGAGTTCTGGAACTCTCCCATTCCTCATCCTTAATAGTGTCAAGTGTCTTTGTCTCAAAAAGCCATCTACCTTTGTTCACGCCACCTTGAACATTGTCTTCCATGGAAATGCTACAAATCAGCTTTACTTGTGAGGGGTCTTTGTTGATCATATCCAGAGGCTGGGTTTCAAACATCCAGCGTGATGTCTTCACGTCCCCTTTCTCAGTCTCCTCCCTGCGAATTGTGGTGATTTCTAGCATCTCTCCTGAATCCCCTCTGATGACACACATGGGCTGAGTCTCAAACATGCGGGTAGTTGTCTTTACATCCCCTTTAATTTCTTCCAGCTCAGACTTTAGGTTCAGGAAGTGACTCTCCTCAAAGGTTTCCTTTTTGCCCAGGGAATCCAGATGCTGGGTTTCAAAGAGGTACCTGGCGGTTTTCACATCTCCCCCAGTTATTTCTTTTGTGACCACATCTGTCTCCTGTTCATCTTCTCGGTAGATCTTATTCATATAATCAAGAGGCTGAGTCTCAAAGAGCCAAGTTGCAGTGCGGACGTCTCCTCTTGCGAGATCAGTCTGTTTTTGTGACTGTTCAAGTGTTTCTGGAGCTTCTGTCCCAAGAGCATCTATGGGCTTCGTCTCAAACATCCAAGCTGTGTATCTGACATCTTTTCCAGCAATGATTTCCTGCTGGGCAATATTCTTACCCTCACTGTCATCTGGGGAGTCATCTTTAATTGTGTCCAGTGGCTTATTTTCAAACATCCAGCGCATTGATTGCACTTCACCTTTGAGAATCTCATCCCACTCCACGTACTCGCTGTCAGGGCTAGAACATTCACTGGAATTTTGGCCATCATTTTCAAACCTATAGCATGTCTGCTGGACATCACCCACTGCCTCCTTGCTTTCCAATGCTGCCTTTTCTTCTTCGGTGAGCTGACTCATGAAGTCTTCCTCGATGTTCTTGCGCACTTCTGGATGTATGTGCTTGTAAAGGCGCTTCAGCTCCGCCATGCTCTTGTGTTTAAAGTACTGTTCCTTACCTAGAGTGTGTTTCTGTTGGGAGGCCGACTCCTGAGACTGAGAGGAGACATTGCATTCAAGGGTTTCTTGCGATATTTGTGGCGGGTTTGATGGTGGAGTAGGGAATTTTTCTGTTGCTTGGTAAGACACAGATGAGGCAGAAGCTTGCGATGAAGAGGTGACCATCTTCACTGAGGAGGATGCGTCGTAGCTTTTCATAGTGGACGTTTTGGAGGACTGTTGTACAGGTGCCCACTGAAACTGGCCCAAATCCACATCAACCTGTTATTCATAAGGTGTTGTAGTGATGGAGAGAGGGACAGTAGAAGGATCGCAGAGTGGCTGTTAGAGAACTGAAATTATTTTTCATTTTGTTTCATGAACAAGACAGAAAAGGAAAGCTTTGAAGTTGAGGAGTAATATCAGAAACAGAGATATGGCTTGCAACCTGGAAAAGTTCAAAGATGTGTGCTGTGAGAAGCATAAACAGCACATTCTGTAATTTGGATGTAAATGCTCAAATTCACAAATATTTCAAGTGTATCAAATTTAGGCATTATTTGTCTGTAGTTACTGACATGTTTGAAATATTTACTGAAGTAATGCGGTTTCATCTTTTAGCTTGGGTTTCAGACTTTGGCTGATTTTAAGACGAGGTCTTTCATCCTATCTAGTTTATTTTCTGTCATCTCGTGTCATACAGAGTTCCCTTTTGTCGATTTCATGATGTGTCCTCATCTTCACACTGATATGTCAGAAATATAAAAGTCGAGGCATTCTCTGCTTGGATCAACAGACGGCGTCATTACCTTAATTTCCTTGGCTGGCGTGGCTTCCTCAATCGTTTTCTCATACTGCTGCTTCAAAGCCTGAGTTGAAACCTTTGGTAGGTCCTCTCCTCCGACAAGCATAACTGAATTAAACACAAAAGGAAGACTGCCTCATGAAGTCATTCACACTGAGGAAGCTCAGGGGGAAAGGAAAAAAGAAATAAATCATTTCATTAAAAACCTGAGTAGTTTTCATTTTCTGAAACTGTGCAGCGGTGATTGCCCATTTTCCACTTTCCAATATTTTACCTTCCTGGCTTGGCCCTGATTAGATTTGCTACTATGAACTGAGCAGAAAATCATCTGCACTCCAATTCATTTTCAGAGCTCATCCCTTATCCAGGCTGCAGTTGGAACAATCATTAACATATAGGGCACAAGTAGTGCTGTGATGAAAATGTGCAAATTACAATATAAAAGACATGAGCAGAATAACCTGTTTCATTATAATGGTTCCCATAACTGCCGGTCATGTTGTTACGTTGAACTCTTTGATCATGGATCACCTGCAAAAAGATGACAGCAAGTGATTAGCATATTGGCAGTTGCAGTGCAACCTGGGAATGTTTTCAATCAGTCAGAACTAAATTGCTTAGTATGGAGCTCATTTCATGAAGTTATAAAAATGGTCATGAAAATGATTGTGCGTGTTAGCAATGCATCCATGCATGTGGTGATAAATACCTCTTGGTGAGTCAGGGTTGTTGCAGGGACAATCTCTCTGGTGCTGCTTCTCACTGTGACCTCTGAGGAGCTCGATATCTCCTGTCAAACACAAAGAAGTGTGAACATGGACACACCGAATCACAGTTAGCGGACATAAAGCATCCCAGTTCGGCTCAGAAATGGCTTCACTCTCAACACATTCAGTACAGTGCAGTTTTATCACTCCATGACTGCTACCTGTAAGAAACAGAGTAAAGATAAGCTATTTCTCTGTTGTGGAGAAACTAAACAAAATCCCTTCTGTGGCTGTGAACAAATGTTTTTCCATTAATGTGAAGCTTCCCTGGGAGCTGCTAAGTTTGAATTGTTGGATTTTATTGTTGGGGAGAAATGGCAATAACACAAGGGGAAAAAATATGCACAAAACTGCATCAGCTATTTCCTCCTTTGAGATTCATGCATCTTGAAGGAGAAAAAGGGAAAATATGACATCTGTGCTTGTATGCTATGCTGTTAACATGAAAGATGCATGGAGAGTGGGGATGTTATGTTTCTCAGGAACCGCTATCAGTATATGCATATCTTTCTCGATCTAAGAACACTGTCTGGATTAAACACCTGTGCAAAACAACTTCATGTGGTTTATGGCTGCTGCTGTGAATCAGTAAACTGATTAAATCGATTTGGACATTTCCTCTCATGAACTCCTATGTAAAATTCAGCATTCAGCGAGGTTCTCGTGCGCTCTCTGGCTGAATGAGCAAATGGGGAAAATTGCATGGAGGGGCGGAAATGACCTTACTTTGCAAAGATCCAGTCTCCTGTCCCAGGCTGCTACTAACGTGTTCTGGCATTTCCGTCACGCACTCGATGACAGATTCACATAGATGAGTTCAAGGTGCCTTCTTTGATTTGACCTGCTCGAAGTCCTCGGTCATACTGCCCAAGTTTTTTCAATATAGAGCTGCAATAGAATCTAAATCATGCAGCAGCTCTCACTTCATACAGTGCTCATGATCAGAATGGACAGCACCACTCTGTCTTCCGACGTCCGTTGGTTTTAAATAGGAGAAAGAGAAATGTCCCTTTCATCTTCAGTCATCTCAAATAATACTTCGTCTACAGAAAAATTGCATACAAGGTACCCTATAATGTTGTCACATAGCAACTACAAGAGGCTCAGGCTTTAGGAGACAGTTGCTTACATTCACACAAAAGCAAATCTCTTCTTTCTGCATGCACTTTTAGGAAAACAATAACAACGCTAACTTAAACATCTTTGCTAGAAATTCAGCAAATGCACAATGCAACCAACCTTGAACCAACAAAATCTTGTCATAAGTAGTCAAAAGAATGCAATCTTAAATGGCACGAGCAAGACAAAGTCTCAGTAAGTTAAATAGAAAAACAAATCTTGAAAAAACGAACATGTCGTGATTACCATTGGATAGGAAAATTGATATGTTCACATCATTTTTCAATAAACTAAGCACAAAAAGTAAGGAAATGTGTGCCTTGGGGGTCTGCTTCAGCCTGTCCCAACAATCACCATGTGCAAACCAGTACACCCTGGACGGTTTGCCAGTCCATCACAGAAGTAAATCCCATTATTATATATATATGTGATATGAGACAGAACTAGACTGGACCTCTGCCCCGTTTTCAGTTTTCATGCTAAGCTAAACACACAACCCTGATCTTTGTAGTTTACATAAAGGAAGTAGTTTTCTAACATGACTCTTTTTTGCATGACAACTCTGGTGTAGAATGCAAATAAGCTTACTTCACAAAAAGCAAAGAAAAGAAAATCCTTGTTTATTATGGATGAAGTCATACCTGGATCGATCTCTTCTGGACATGATACTGGGTGACACTGGACTGGGAGGAAGAGGATGCAAACTCCTGGCTCTCAAACTGTTTCTTCACACTGGCCAGACCACCAGGCAGCGAACAGGCCTCTGACTCATCCATCATCTATCAGCAGGAAACAGATAATACAACTTACACCTAGAAATCCATTTATATACATATTACAGATTAGGCACACTGTCAGACAACATCTGTAAATGGGATTTAGGAGATGGATTTAACCTCAGGGAATTGATCTCCGTTCCACTTATTTGTGTTATGTGACAAATATTTCCATTATGCCAGCATGAAAGCGAATGCCAAGGTGTTAAACGTCAGCATTGTTGGTATTCTTGTATATGAGATCCTAATCCTGCCATCTATATCATTTAAATTCTTTTATTAAAATTTTGACGTCTCAGAGGGCATCACTTTGCATCATGCTGAGTCATGGTATGAAACAGACGCAAGCAGGACAATTTAATACCTAAAACTCAACAAGAAAAAAATCAGTTTCAATGGCGAATCAAATAAAAAATATGTACAGATCAATTAATGCATTAAAAAACATATGAAAAAATCCAACTGGAATATATGGATCAACATTACGTATTCAGTTACCACTTACATAGAGAGTATTTAGAATATTGTTACATTGTTGAAATCAGTGGATCACATAATTCTTTCACAAGTGTATTTATTCTCTAAATAAATTACATTCATTTATTGTATTGCCCAGAGGCCCTTGAAAAAGAATAAGTAACATCAACACCCAGCTGATCGTGTATGATTGTACCATTGACATGCTAGCCAAACCCAAACTGAGCCAAACTGAATTCAATGTTTCTCAAAGAGCGCACACCCATTCTGAAACCACTTGCCTACTCAATCAACGTGCTCCAAGTAGGAAAGCGCTGTCACTTTGGATTCATAGTCCCCACCATTCTCAGTCTAAAAGCCAAGTTATCTAGCCTGATAGATCAGACCCACATCTAGACAGATGTAGGGTCTCAAAACGAGCCATAGGTTGCCAACGGTTGCTTCTCAAACTGCATGTGCACACAGTTAGTGAAAAAAGTGATATTTTCAGAGTGACAAAACAGATGGAATACAACGATTGATGCCGTTTTTGAAAGCAGAATTTATGAATCATCGGTGTGCTTGAGTGCTCGAATACTTCGAAAAACGTAACACAGCTACAACTAACGTTAGATAATGTCGATTATGCCGGTTTAAACAACCACGGTTCCTCCACTGCAGCTTTCTCACTTTTGAGACAGCACAGGTGACAAGTTCCACAGCAGAGGATGAGGTGCAATAGTACATCCAAGATGCAGACACGTCATTGGCTTCCTTAAAGACATATCCACTGGTTAGATCTTTCTTTTTAAAATACAGCACCACAGTGCCATCGAGTGCTCCCATTGAGTGGCTTCTTAGCCAAGGAGGACATATTTTCAGCCCACACTGTAACCAAATGGGACATAAGGACTTTTGAACAGTCTACGAAACAACTGCCTTTACGGGACTGTTGACAAGTACATTTTATCCACCTACTACTGGAGTAGATTGGTAAATGTTACAGTAGGTGGCTTAAAATAATTTAATACACTTTCATGGACCTTCGGTCCAACATATTTGGGAAGGTGGAGCATAAGAAGATGCAACAGTAGTTACATGAAGTAAGCAGGGTCAGTTATATTGACATAGTTAGGAAGTGGAAAACCATGAAGTAATCCAAAGTATCTACAATACACTACTTACATTGAGCAATGTATGGGAATATGTCACAAATGACATTTTTTGGCATGTATTCTGTAGTGGAATCCATTTCTCAGCGCTGTATATCATGCATGTGTTACTGAATCTGTGACTCTTGCACCTTGTCTGTTTCATGCAAATGATTGACACCATGTAATTTGCAAGTTGCTGCAGTAAGAGGTTTAGACCAGTGACATTTTATGACAGGGCACCATGTTATCAATATTTTACTACTTCATGGTACAAGAGCTTCATTGATGATGGATGTCATCCACCTATGGTCCACCTCAGCACGCCTGGAGGCACATTCATATATTGGCCATTTTCACTCACATTGCACTATAGCTCAATGAAACCACCCTTCGTTATGATACTTCTGCTTGCATTTGTGCCTCATCCCATCTCTCCCTGATGCGCACACACATTGATTCAGCTCTGTAACTATGAAGGGTATAAAGTTTAATGGCACATCATCCCGTTCTTCCTTCGTACTATATGAGCAACGGCAAGGCAAAATGTAGATGCACCATTTCTGCTTTGAGCAATTTAGTGTGGACACAGCCTACTGAGTACTCCTAGTTTTTATTCATTTATTAAATCTACTATCTTGGTCTCACTTGATTAGTGTGTACAATGTGAAAAAATTAAGATTGGTGCAGACTGAATTTATAAATAAACTTAAACTTGAGACTCTTAAGGAAAATATAACTAAGTTGTTTTTCTAAATAAATATGGGGTTCTAAAAGCTAGTAACACAGTGTTCAAGAATGGTACTACGTTAGGGGCAGTTTGTTGCAGTAACTGGTCATATTGCATCTTTCTTCTTAAAAATGAGACTTTCTGCAGAGAATTTCTAATCCATAAAACACTCATTCTTAAAACATTTTTCACTCTGGAGTGGATGCTGTGAGGCTTAAAGAATTTCTGCTGGTAATTAAAGCAATTTTTAGCATCTGCTATGATGAGTAACCTTGACAGCGGGGGGAAGAGTTGTTTACATAAAAAAGCACCCTGAGTTTTCCAAAGTAGAATAAGATCTAGATCTAGAATAAGACTAGAATAAGATCCTACATCTAAGCAGATAATAGGATATGCCAGGAGGAGGGAATTGAAACCTTTTCATCCTTTGATCATGAAAAATGTGAAATCACTGGTAAATAAAAAGTATGAGGTAGGAATGACGGTGAAGATATAAAAGAAATATTGAAAATGCAAGTGATTTTCACTCTGATATGACTGCAGAAACACATTCCAGACCCAGATGTCTGTATGGATTTCATTATATGGACTGAAAGTGACCACAGATAGTGTGATAACAGGAAAGGAGAAGGAATTATGAGCTTCTTACCTACAATGGTGTAATCCTGGACATGTTACTGTGAAGGAGCACCTTTACACCACAGACACTGAACTCTCACCAAGGACTTCATGAAAATGTTGCAATTACAACCTTCTTTATTTCAAAGTTGTTGTTTTTTTTTCATTCAAAGTTTATGCTGCAGGAATATAATTTGCTTTTGGGATCAGAAATGAGTTATTCAAATTAAATTCAAAAACCTATTATTAATGCTGGAGAAATAGATTTAAAAAGCTGTCATATCAAATAGGAATTTACTGTTGAAAATACAAACTGAAAAACAGAGAAAACAGCTTGCTTCATTTAAACAAAATGCTAATTATAAAAAAGGATAGTAAAACTCAAGGTCATTAAGTCCCAATAAAGTTAACCTGTAAAAACTCTTCAATGAAAAGTCCTATTGTAATGATGTTCAATGTTTAAATGGATCTATATGATATCACTTACAAATCTCATTTGTGGTATTATCTGCTCCATTAAAGGTGATGTGTCATTTTTTAGATGCCATATTGTGTTCTTGCCTCTTTTTTTTTTTTGGACGTTGTCTTTTACATTTAGGGACCCTGCATTCAAACATCAATATTTTGTTTTATGCAATCACCGTAAAGTTAGCCACCGTAAAGTTAGCCAGTAAAAATCACAGTCAATTTCTACTCGTCGTAATGAAGTAATAAACATACCTGTACACCGTGAGTGGAAAACAAAGATCATAACAAATCTTGATTATTTATTTAATGACTCATAAAACCCACTGGATATGACTATAAAATGAACACATTGCTGCATGAATGTGGAAGTACTTTGAAAATAGACCATAAAAGGAGGGTCAGATTTTGCAAAGGATGTCAGCACAACACCGACTTGTAAGTCAGCAGATCTTGCACTGAGAAGCACCATTCCACATCTCCCAGTAAAGTCAATCTTCTGACTACTTTCCTTGTCTGTGCCTCTTACTATCCTCCACCAGATTTAACTATTAAAAAGAAAGGGATAAAATCCCAAGCATTAACAGCTGCAAGCTTAGTTAACTGTAAAGTTTGTCTTTTTAAGATGGGGCTATTCGCCCACCACTCAACATGGTTGTGATATCTCTTCCTATTTTCTATAATGGCAAAAAGAAGTCATTGAAACTCAGATTTAAAAGAAAAAAAAGCGACTTCTCACTTATTCATTATGCATGAGTAGGATGAAAGCCATTACATCATTAGGTGTGCTTAGATTATACACCGCTTCTGCAACCATCCATCCATCAATCCATCCATCCTTCCATCATTTTGACTGAGTTTGGGTTATGTGGCAGCACCTTGAACAAAGAGGCTAAACCCCCCTGTCCCCGGTCACCTTTTCCAGCTCCTCCACCAAGGTGTCCACGTGTTAGCCAAGAAAAATAATGTCTCTACCGTGTCCTGGGTCTGTCCAATGGCGTCCGCTCATTTGGACATCTTGAAACACCTCCCCAAAGATGCCCCAACTACCTCAACTGGCTCCTCTCAAACAACTCCCCCTAATGACTGAGTTTTGCATACTACCTTTAAGCCACGCTACACGAGAAACTTATTTCTGCTATACTTTGGATCATTACTCACAATTCATGACCATAGGTCAAGGTAGAAATGTAAAGCGACTGGTAAACAGAAAATCTGGCCTTTTGACTCAACTCTGTCTTCAAAACAAGAGCTCCATTCTTTCCTCACTGGTGAACAAGATCCTGAGATTCTTGAACTCCTCCACATGAGGTACCATCCTAAACACCAAGAGAGCACCAAGACCAAGACCTTTTTCCGACTGAGAACCATGGCTTCAGATTTGGACGTGCAGATTCTCATCCCCTTCTGCATTTGGATTTCATTTTTGATTAAATAAATAACACAACTTTGTGATGTGTCATGCGCTTTTCTCCATGTAAGAGAGCACATTTTCTTTTTCATCTAACTGTACACCATTAGAGCTACAGATACAAGATAGTTTTAAGGACCCACATCAACATTCATTAAACCCCCAGTGAAATCACCCTGCCATCCATGGAATTACATGTGTCATATTTCTTTGGCATTTAAATTTAAAAAAAGAAAGACATGAACAACTGCCTCTTGGCTTTGGAGTAACTACACTTTTTTATGCATTTACTGAATTAGAATCTGTGGTTTCTACTGATCTACGGTGTTCTGAAAGTTCAGAGCAGGAATCCAAAGCCATAGTAAAGACAACAAATTTTGTTTATGATGTCTTGGAAATCAAAAGTCTAATCTAGTCAAAAATGCTAACAATGTCAACAACTTAAAGATAATGTTACATGAAGCCTCATTTGGTCAATAACATATATCATATGTTTTTCTTAAACACATTTTAGAGTTGAAGAACATATATTTACCATTTTAAAAACTAAATGGTCTCACTATAAGGACATTGTCTGACAAACTGCTTTGTGTTGGTGAGTAGCTGTTCCTGTGTTATGTCTATATTTCTTCATGTTAGGCCTAAGTAGTGTTCTTCCCTTATTCCTCTTTATTAAATATACATAAACAAATAATCTAATAATTAAAAACAGCAAGCAGCAGGTGGTGCCTTGGTGCCCACAGGTTCAAAAACAAAAGATTAGTGCGCTAATAACTTCTGGATTAAACTAGATTGTGTACATTAAGGACAAAATTGTATTCAAAATGATACATACGTTGTAACTTAACTTTAAACCCAGTCTCAGAAAAATGCTGTGAGGACAAAATGTTTATTTGTACCTGTAAATCAAGTTCGGAAGAGGCATTTAAAATGCATGTAAAATTAAAACGAAAGCTGTGACTAGAACTTCAGTTAAACACAGATTTTTTTGTAGATTAGACATACCTTGTGTCTTCTGTCTAACAAGATCGCCACCTTTGCAGATTACACTACTTTAGTGTTTCTAGACTGACATGTAATAAAGTACACACTGGTCCTTGACCAGTTATAGCTTGCCGTCTTTCATCACCTTGCATTAAGATGATGAAAGAAAACAAGCCGTCCTTGAGAGGGAGGAGCCGAGGACAGCTTAGACAAAACAATGGCATTCAAAGTGGTTTGCATGACAGTGTCTGACTTTGTGAGGAAAAATGGTTGTGGGCTAGACCAGGAACACAGTATGAGTTACAAGTCCTGCGATTTTATTTGAATTATTGCTGATTCATCGAGCACAAGTAGCTAAAGAAATTCTCAAGAATAAATTTAAATGAAGAGGAACCACTCAGTTAGCGCGGGCAGTCTCAAATGAGATCCGTACGGTTAATTTTGGGGCAATAAATGGCAGGATAAAGTTATCATTGTACAAGTTTTGGAAAGAGAAAGCCTTGTTAGCTTCAACACTGTTGTTTCCAAGGGTCAACTTTATTGGACAGGTCATGTGATTCATGTGGACAGAACACGCGCGCCACACCAGTTATTCTACGGTGCGCTAACCCTTGTAGTACATAGAAAGCCCGGATGACCTAGGAAACAACAGAAGGATGTGTTCACACTGAACAAGAGTCTGTTCCAGCAGCATTGGTGTCTTTAGGCACTAAAAGAAAAAACAAAACAAACAAAAAAAACCCTCACAAGTCTTTAAAAGTAGCAACTTCATCATACTGATGGTCAACCAAGTACATATGTTTTAGCTAGGCTATTATTAACAGATTGAGTGTAACAAACCACAAATTATCCCTAGATTTTTCCTGTAAAGATGTATTACATTTTACAAGATTCATTCATTTCTTGGTCAAGTAATCAAAAATGCATCGTAAGTGTTGGACATGTCACTGTACTATGTGCAAATATTTAGGAAATGACTGAAAAAGTTTATAGAAATGTGTGTTTGTAAGAAGCCCACTTGGCTCAGCTGTATACTGAAGGAACAGTGTGGGAAGCACAAAATAAAAAAATCACAGTGGGTCTTAATAAACAAACCAACTAAAAAACTAAACACCAACTAAATGCTAAAGTTCACACTTGTTGAACTTGGCTCAACTTGTGATCTGAGTTTGTTATGTTAATGCTAAACAGCAGCAGGAAATGAAATTAAAAGTTGCAAAGTTTTCCATGACCTTCATCAGTTCCCTTGAAGTTTTTTCATGACATACTAACAAATAACCCCATCATCTGATCAAGCACAATGTACAATCAGAGGTCAGTGCCACCCCTTCCTTATCTTAGCAACAAACTAGCTCATGAAGGCGACTGTCTGCTGTCTCCTCGGCTGCCCTGCCCCCACCCCCCACCGTCTCCCGTTACACACATGTGGAAGTATCGTCTTACCGCGACGGAGGAGGAACTGCTGCTTTCTTTGTTTGATACAGCAGCCTGGTACATGGCCAGCCTCTCTTTCACTGACACCGGCTCAGCCTCCTGGTCTTCTCCTCTTGGGGCCCTCTCGAGATGTTCGGACCTGGATCCGCTTGTGCTGCCTGCAACCCAAGCAGATCAAACAGAAAAGACAGATGTGTTCAAGTTGATGCATCAGATGCAAACCTACTTGATGGATAATTTTTGCAAAGAAATCTCCTGATATTTGCCAACTACTCAGTACTCTTTTGGCACATCAATGACAGCTGAGACAGGGTGGTATTTAGTAATTGGACTTTAGAGACATTTTTGTTTGAAAGGCTTTTTTCACTAAGGTGGAAAAAGGCTGATTCAATAAATATATTTCATTAGTTTTTATCAGTTATTTGAATTGGAACAGGATCCTTTCTATAATATTGCATATATACATACACATATAATGTGTCCTTGAGGTTGTTTGAGGTTGCTTTTACATATTTTAACTAACAAATAGCCAGAAGCAAATAAAGCATAACCAACTGACACCAAACTCATCTAATCAATCATTAAAGAACTACAGTTTCACTTAAAGTGTTCAACACTTCCCAGTGGATAGCCAATTAGAGAGGACCATTGATTTTTACACTTGACTTTTCTGTGCTACAAAGCATTATTAAACGTTACAGAAGGCTTCGTTAAGGCTCAGCAAACACCCACACTGGACCTTTTAGCTCTTGGCATGTTTTCTTTCTCTGGGCAACAACACTGTGAGATGAAAAGGAAACCCTAAATAGAAATTATTCCCCTTCATTATGTGCTCAAACGGTCACCTTTTGACATTTTTGAAATCCTCCTCATTGTGGAGTTTTGTTTTCGACCGCTCACGCACTTTCTCAGCAAGAATGTGTAGTGGTACAAGTTTGGCAAAGAGAAGATGTCCTGAAAACAGAAGCGAGTCCTGTTCCAGCAGTTCAGTCAAGATGAATGAGACCTTGGCAAGGTCACGGTAAACAGACAAAAAAGAAATAAATAATAAAGCAGTCCTTGGTACGTTATATAGAACGTATGCCCATCCTGTATTTGAATGTACTGGATTATATCTATAGATCTCCTTTTCCATGTCATCAAACCAAATTTGTTCATTTTGATCTCTACATATTGGCTGGCAACACATTATAATATTCCATATAATTGAAGTTAAAGTGTCCCATAGATCTATTCCCGCAAGCTGAGTATGTAGATTTGGCCGAGTAGGTTAAGGTTTTATGCGCTTACCCTCACGATATCGTCAATGAATATTTTTGATGAACTGCAACGGGGTTTTCCATGTCAACCAGGAGTTAGTTCTCCAATAAAATAATAATTTAAAATGGGTTCTTGTCTGTCATTCTGCTTTTGGGACCAATATGAACTTTTAAAATATGGTCTACAGGTGTTCTTTTATCAAACTGAATA
Organism: Arrhamphus sclerolepis; assembly: GCA_037176975.1. Classification (NCBI taxonomy): domain Eukaryota; kingdom Metazoa; phylum Chordata; class Actinopteri; order Beloniformes; family Hemiramphidae; genus Arrhamphus; species Arrhamphus sclerolepis. The sequence continues at coordinate 4,956,013 of JBAMYA010000012.1, read as the reverse complement.
ACCCATAAATGAGTCAAAACACAGTGTTGATAAAAAAAGGGGAACTTTTTTTCTCAAACTGCAGATGCTTAAGTCTGACAGAACCTGGCCTGTAAACTGATTATTTTAACTGCATTTTTAATATATGTAAGAATACTTAATCTACGCATATTTGACATTTCAAATACACATGAACTTTCTGTATACGTCTTATTTTCAAATGTGCCGTATAGATTTTATCTTTCACAAGAAAAAAAGGACAAAAATACTTGAATTTACACAAAATGTACAAAAAAATGTTACACAAAAATATACAAATTATTAGAAACCACTGTGTTGATTTATTTTTGCTTTAATTAATCTCTTAGCTTCATTTAGAGGTGATTGAAAGGTGAATTTCCTTCAGATGTAAAGTGAAGATTGAAGACAGAACAACCCAAAAAAATGAGTTCCTCCAAGCTTCAGTATTGCTAATTGAAATGTCTTGTAGACTGTCAATCACCTTCCTCCCTCTAAGCATCTTCTACCACTGCATGTGGGGTGTACCATGAAACACGCTCATCTGGATGTTTTAGCTGTCACTCTCCTATGAGTCATTTCCAGAGAGCACTGAACAAGAATGCGACAAAACTGCAGGTACCTGAGCTAAAAAGCATACCGACTCCAAGCTACCAGCTGCACCATGAAGCATCTAGAACAAAATGTTTCCCAGAGACGCATAAAAGAATTCTGCACTGCCACATACTGGTGTTACTGGTCTTAACTGAAATACCATGTGACAAAAGCATCTTCTCATCCCGCCACTTTTAGCTTTTTGCTACGTTTGGCATGTTAGTGTAAGCAATAACACTCTGGGGGGGGGGGGGGGGGGGGGCCCAGCCATCCCAAACAACAAACCCCACCCCTTCCCCCCAACCTGGGTCAAAAATCCCCAACCCAAGGCCGTGGGGTACCCCAACACCAAAGGGATGAAAGAAGCTCAGGGACAATT
>JBAMYA010000012.1:4944308-4954943 GCA_037176975.1 Arrhamphus sclerolepis | reverse complement strand
TCTATCTATCTATCTATCTATCTATCTATCTATCTATCTATCTATCTATCTATCTATCCATCCATCCATCCATCCATTTATCCATCCATCCATCCATCCATCCATTTATCCATCCATCCATCCATTTATCCATCCATCCATCCATCCAATTCCAGTGGAAGCAGGAAGAGTTTGTTGTTGTTTTCACGATATCTCCTGCATTTTCTTTAATTTTTTTTTTTTAAATTTAAAATAATAACCATTTTTAATGAAATGTCCAACCTCAGTTTTAATAGAGGCTGTATGTAGTATTATAAACTATATATAGAAGAAATATAAAATAAAACCAAGATGGACAAGAAGCATAAAAGACAGCAGTTTGATGTTCCAGCTACTTTCATAAACTGAGGACTCTATTTGCATTATTTTAAAAAGGTTAATGTCTCAGCTATTTGTTTATCCTTAGTTTTCCCTTAGTTGTTAGATTTTTTTTCTTCCTTTTGTTTTCCATCAATTCAAATTCAAAATAAGATCCCCCCCCCCAAAAAAAAAAAAAAAAACATTTGTGCACATGGAAAGGCTGATTTAATCTGAAACTAATAAGAATAATAAATTGTAATAGGCTTTTAATGATTCCAACCAACAACAATGAGGGGAAGTAATACATTTTCACAAAGACTTTCAGTAGAATTCCCCCCACCCCAACACACACACACACACACACACACACATGCACACACACTTCTCTTCTTTCTAGGATCTTGCAGAGCTTGCTTCACCTCTGTCAAGCTCGAGTGCTTTTCTCTGGCAGCAGCACCAGGCTAACAAGTCTTTGTCAGAGGAGGAGAGGAAGCGTGGAGTCGGGGGGGGTGGGTGGGGGTTGCAGAGCAGGAGAGGGGCTCAGTCAGTGAGAGAGCTGGCGGTGCGAGCACAGGATGAGGGTGCAGATGGAGAACACATAAGACGGTGACAGAGGCAGAGGTGCTCTGCGCTACACAGCAGTGCCAGAGGCTGCTGAGAAGCGACACAGCAGGATCGAGCATCATGGTAGCGCAAACCGCATCATCACGACACATGGAGATGTTTGGTTGCTGCTGGTGAACGCTGATGCAGAGGGGAGAGCAGAGAAGTCCTCCTGGAGACCAAACGCGAGCCAAGGAAACAGGTCAGTGATGATGAAACGGATCCACTGAGAGATGTTAATGCATTCAGCACCACAGCTGCTGAGAGGTTTAATTACGTCACACGATGGTGCTGACTTACATCTGCCAACAAGGATTCCCATGTTAGTGTTTGGGATGAGGACATGTAAGGGGAGTGGGAGGCTGCGCATGCATTTGTGTGTGTGTGCAAGTTCTTACCCAATATGATACTGGTCATTAGTGCAAAGAGAGAGTGAAAGAGGAACAGCCATGCAGCGAAGGAATCCTTCCTGGATGATGGATGGAAACCATAGACACATATAAGGAAGCCTGCTGTTGTCACTGTCCTTCTAACACACCTCTTTGTATGTTTATTATTCATCTTTCTAAAGGACAGTCATGTGGAGTGTTGGGGCTGAATATGAGGGAGACTGGAGGCAGCAGAAATCAGCCATCGTATACTTCAATGATGGTTTGATGGAACATTATACAGAAAAAAAAAAAAAAAAACAGTATGCTGTTTAAACAGAGAGACAAAGCCTGTCAGACATGGAAACCTTGGACCAGCACTCAGCTCTGCTGCAGATGATGTAATCCTCTACCAGCCAGTTTAACAGATTCTTTTAATCAAAAATGTAATTTTTAGGAAAGATCACAGCACCAGGTGGACTCATATGTGCTTCTGAAAAATGGGAACAAGTTCACGTATGTTCACGTCACCTCAGGTCAGACAGAGCAGAAATACTAGAAATGAATCAATATTTACTTTTATGATATTAATATTGATTTACAAAAATCTTAATCAGCTCAGCATTACGCCACATTTCTTTTTGGTCCCTGTATTTGAAGTGTAACAAAACTTGGCATGTTTACGAATGCACTGGTTACCGACACGATCCAGTTTATTTACCACTTACGGTTCAGACTCGCTCAGTGCCGGAACAATACTGACTTTTAGTTGTTGGTGTGTGATGTCATAGAGATTCAATGTTGGGGGAAAAAAAAAAAACCCTCCAAAAAGCCAGCATTCTCAGCTTACTGAACATTATACTTTTTTTGGCACATTTTTTTGCATAAAATTGGCAGAAAAGTTAGTATTTTGGGTTGATTCAACATATGCTGAGAGATGCTTTGCTATTTTTAATGAAGCTTTGATGTGACCTGAATTTCTTCAAAATTCTCTTTGCTCTAAAATTAAAGCTGTGGCTTATTTTATAGTTAAAGAAAGCTTGAAACGTTCGTCAGAACAAAGTTTTGTTCATGACCTGTTCCGCCGTAACCGTGAAGATAATCTAACTGCTGATTTCACTGACGCAGTGAAAATACTTTTTATGATCATTTTACTAAAATTGCCAACAGCCATTGGCAACCGTTGTTGGAAAACACAAATTAAATGACTGCAATTATGTCAGGTTTACTCCCAATTTATCCAATTTACTTCATTAGCGAAAAGACAGCGAGACTAATCACAACTCAGACAGCCTGCATTCACACCACCAGGCAGCAAACACACAGCAGCTTTCTTAAAAAATCAAATCTAATTTAATTTAATCGAAAAAAAGAAAAATAAAACTATAAAATCCTTTGCTGAAAATAATGGTGCAGAACTTCATTTATGCATGAAGAACAAAATAATCACTGAGATGATCAGTTGTTCTAATGAGATTTTAATGTTTGAGTCTCTGTACAGATGATCCCTCAGTGAGTCACCCTTATACATGTATATATTTAATCCAGTCACACCATTAGAGGTGCAGCTCTCAAACTAATAGACAGGTCTGGTTAATTCAGGGATCATTTCATTGCACCACCTTTGACACATCTTTTCATCCGTCATTGCTCTGAAATAAAATTCATTGATATTCCTTGTGGATACCTGTCTCAAATTCAGCGTCTGTAAATAATTGAGAGGGTTTTTTTCTTTTTTCGATGAAGAATATCTACCCAGAATACCAATCAAGCCTTGAAAATAAAAAAATAAAAAAACAGTTATCAGTGGTGGACTGTGTGAATGGGGAAGTTTACAAAATGATCCATCTGCAACAGCAACAATGTGCTCATCGCTACTTTTTGGTCCAGAGACTACTTTTACAACACTTACAGCTTTATTTCACTGCCGCACAAACATATTAACCAGATTGATTTATTAAATATTCCTATAATTAGTCCTGTTGGCGTTCCTCAGGGGTTAGTGCTGGACCCCTTTATTGATTACCTGGAACTTCTCGATAATGTCACCAAGCATGTATCCACTTCATATAAATTCAGCATGTGGTTCCACATTAATATATCAAATGCGTCTGTTCTGCAGGTATGACCAGTGGGAGGAGCCACACGATGAGCGGGATTCTGAAGAGGAAGCTTGACGAGGGGCCCTCACCTTACTTGTCCCTCCAGGGCTCTGATGATGACGAGGTTTCCTGCAGCGACAGCGGCAATAGCAGCGATAGTCTCAACCATTCTGTCCCCTCTGGAATTCTGGACTGTAAGACTTTATGATCACAAGTCTAACGCCCCCTGCTGTTCCACTTTAGTCTTTTTATATTACAAGTAGAAGCAGAACACGTCTTCTGACTGGTTTTGATCTCACTTATAGCAACATAGCAAGTCAGTAGGGTTAACAATAAACCTTTACTTTATGACAGATTGCATTTATGATGATTTATTTAGTTTATCATGTCACACAAGTAAATATTGTCATGTGGATATTTTATTTCCACCTCACTACACCATCTTTAATGACCTATAGACACAAGTAATTAGTCTTTTTTTTTGTTTTTTTTGTACTGTTTCACCACTTTCTGAATATGCCTTCTGGACAGCTTTCATGCAGATGTTACATGACTGCTGATTTGAGCAAAGTAATTATTTTTTTCCCTTTCGTCTCACCTCTCTGTCTCTATCTCAGCCTCCCTTCAGCAGCAGTCAAAGCGACTGCGGCGCCGCAACGTGCACTTTGAGAACGTGACGGTCTACTACTTCGCCCGGCGCCAGGGCTTCACCAGCGTGCCCACGCAGGGTGGCAGCACCCTGGGGATGTCGCCGCGTCACAGCGGAGTGAAGCGCTTCACTCTCAGAGAGTTTGCCCTGGAGCAGAAGCGGAGCCATCAGAACATGCTAAAGGAACATCTCAAAAAGGAGAAACTCAATGCCATCAAACTCAACGTCAGTAGAACAACTCAGTTTACCTGCAGCGCATAAGCTAAAAATGGTCTACAACCTCCTTTTAGATGTAAGGTTTTATGTATCAGGACATGGCAGAAAAAAAATCATCAGCTCCTAAAATGATATACGTGAACGACAGATGAACAAAAACACAAAACAGCACCATTAGCAGCAATGACTTTAAATAATGGCTGATGACACTGATCAGAGATATTCGGCAGCTTTTCTATACAACATTACCTCAGTTCATTGAGGTTTGGAGACACATTTATACACATCATTTCCATAATGTTAAGGTCTGGACTTTCACAGGGCTTTTGCTACACCTTTATTCTTTTATGTTTCACACATCTCTGTTCTCTTTATGACCCTCTCTAGTTCTGCTTTATGACCCAGTCTCATCCGAGCTTTAACTGTCAGACAGATGGATTCAAATTCGAGAGCAGAATATGTTGGTGTACGGAGGAGTTCACTGGCAGTTCAATGACTCCAAGGTCCACAGATTTAAAAGAAGGAAAAAAAGAGGGAAATCAAAGGACCTCTGGCTGCAAAATGAGCCCAAATAATCATCCCTCCACCACCGTGCTTGAGAGCTGTTAGGCTTCAGCATGTACTCATGCTCTGGCTTCCTCAGAAGCACCCAGAGACACCTTGTTTTGTTAGAGACACTATATAAATAAAATTGAACTGAATGGAATTGAATGGTAAACGTTGCACTGCATGTTATTGCTCAACACCTCCATGCTGAGTCCGTAAGTCCTGTCAAAGAGCACTTTTGAAAACCTTTTTTTTTTTTTTATAAATCTCTCTGCTTCAAAGCTGAAATGCACCTTTCTCCAAGTGGATGTTGATGCGGAAGAAATGTGATTGGTAATTTTGTACTAGTTAATTTTTCAATTTCCTTCTGCTATTTCTGCTTCATCGTTTTCAAGTCGGGCAGAATGCTAGTTAGTTGTACTGTCTGTAAAAACAACTGATGCTCAAGATTTATCACCTCCAATTCACATTACTTTGATTTTTTTTTATTTCTATTTTTATATTACTTTTATACTTTATTTGCTCTGTTGCTATATGTAGGAAGTAAACAAAAGGAAGCTCGGCACTGCAAACTACAGCACTGCAGAAAAAGGAGCTACACTGCCACCTGGTGGTTGAAGTTGTGATTACAGAGCGACGCAAAACAGTAACACCTGAGTGTAAACGCCATGCGTGACCTGTTCTTTTTTTATTTTTTAAAGATTTTATGGGTCTAGTGGCCTTTGATCACAGTCAGGAAACATGAGGGTGGGGCAGAGAGAATGGGTAAGCAAAGGGTCATGAGGTGGGAGTCGAACTGGCGACCGCTGCATGGGCCGCCTGCTTTAACCGCTAGGCTAGGCAGCGGCCCAAACAGTACTGTCATGAAAATTAACATGCTTTTATATCCTGAAACCTGATAAATCTATGAAATTCTAGGTTTTTTTTGTTGTTTTTTCTTCTCTATCTAAATTTAGCTTGAACTTGTTTGGACTTCCATTCATGGGAATCATTTGGAAGCAGCTTTCTAACAATTCCCCATAATGTGGAACAGCAATTGTGTCTGGTCTACATTGTGTTTCAACACAACATAATGGTTTATGCCACAGTAAAACGGTGAAATGTCTGTATTTACAGAGATAATCACACTTGCTGATTGTTAGTTAATCAAGTTCATGTCACCTGATGTTTCCAGAAAGCAGTTAGGGTGCTCTGTTTTTCACATGTAATCAGTCGTACTGCCACCACTTTGAAAATTTCAATTTCAATTTCATATGTACACGGCTGTCAACTTTACCGTGACCTTGCATCTTCCGTCTTTTCCAGCTGACTAAGAATGGCACCGTGTCATCTACGGAAGCAGACACTCTGACGCTCGATGACATTTCAGAAGATGACCTGGACGTGGACAACACCGAAGTGGATGATTACTTCTTCCTCCAGCCTCTGACCACCAGGAGGCGCCGCGCTCTCTTGAGAGCCTCTGGGGTCCGTCGCATCGACGTGGAGGAGAAACACGAACTGCGTGCCCTCCGGGTGTCTAGAGAGGACTGCGGCTGCCGTTGCCTGGGGATATGTGACCCGGAGACCTGTGCTTGCAGCCTGGCTGGCATTAAGTGCCAGGTAAATGGAACTGTGGTGAGGCCCATCTATAATACTACAGTGTTGTTAATGTGTGTCTCTGAGGTGGAAAGTGATATTTAGAACTCAATTATTTTTTTGACGTTCATATTATGCCATGATTACACATTTGAAGAAGCCTCTGACTGCTGCAAAACAGACCTTTAAGTTGCTTTCATGACGTTATCCAAGATTTATTCTTGTTAGGTCTATCGCTCAGTCACACTTTGATTTTCTTTTGTGCTGTTACTTTCTTGAGACTCTTAGGTTTGTTCACACTACAGGCCCGAATCCCATTTTTAGCATATCCATATTTTACTAGATTTTTCCAGATTTAAACCACACATGGAGTTGGATTTCAAATGCAATAATATTGAGATCTGCACGAATGGATCTGGTTGTTCAAATAGGACTTCAGTCTTTTGTGTCATTCACAAAACCAACACAAACAACTCCATCTACCACAGCAACAGTAGATTTCTCTGTTGACCAGTCTTGACTGCACTAACATGGAGGAAATTTGCACCGCGGCTCCACACAACCATTACTTCCATCCTGTAAGTTACCATAGCAACCTTGTAGCTCATAGACTATCAGTGAGGACACACATGCAGGATCTGTTTAATTTTCATTACAGGATGTAAAACATTCAAGTCAGAAAGATCAGAATCCAAGCAGGTATACGTATGGGAAATCAGTACCATGAAGCAATGCACAGTTGTTGCAAGACACAACGGGGATGTTAGCCCAAAGTTAACTTTAGGTGCTTTTGGCTGATGGTATGGACAGAAGACTGCCACAGTCGATGGAACTTCATAATTACAACATAATTTAAAGGTATGTTGTAACTATGAAACATTAAAAAAAAAGTAATTTGCATTTTGTGAAACCTAGAAATCTTTGTGAATACGCTGCGTGGAAGCTTTTAGAGACCAGGAAGTGACAAAAATGGAAACTTTCCATGGGAATTAACGGGACTATATAACAAAACTGTATTGTGTAGCATGTCACAGGTTAAATAAATATAGTTGACATTAAAAGTATAGTTGACATTAGAAACATTAAAACATTGCAAAATCAGTTAAATTCTTGAATTCTGCAAAGTACACTAAGAATATTGAGAGCATGCTCTCTGAAAGACTACAAAAGACTACATCCAGTCAAGATGATTTATTGATATGACTTGCAAATGCACACTTAGATTCATTCATTCATTCATTAGCTATACCCGCTATGTCCTATACAGGGTCACGGGGGTCTGCTGGAGTCTATCCCAGCTTACTTCGGGCGAAAGGCAGGGATCCACCCTGGAGAGATCGCCCGTCCATCGCAGGCACACTTAGATCCATATGTATAAACTTAAAACTTAACCTAAAATTGTTTTAATGATTTTTGCCACAATGGATTTGACATAAAGTAATCAAGATGTGATAAAAAAAAAAAAAAAAAGATTTTAAAAAACAACTTTTTTGTGAAAACATTACAGATTACACTTCGATCACGTCTTGTTTTTACTGATCTCAACCTTTGTTGTATCAAAACAAACGTAAAAACTGTCAATGTCCTAATATATATGGAGCAAACTGGACTTGATGTATTGATGCTCAATTAATGGTAGTTTCTTAAATACCTTTTATTTTCCCACATTTTACATGCTGCTTCATCATTATAGTGTGCATTTCCTAACCTTTGATTCAAACGTTACCAACCCTTTATTTTAGAATAAAGCAAACAGGAAAATCCAATTATTTAGTATCATTTAATGTCTATGCATGATGGACATTATACTTTAAAGATGTTTTTCAGAGACTCAGATAGGCAACCTTTTAAAACTTCATAGGTTACTGAATTTATAATGAAAGTCTGGCGTCCGGTGGTGGTTGATGTCCACACGTTTAACTGTGTAAGAATTTTAATCAGAAGAATTGCTCTTCATGCACGGCCGGCTCTGACTGACAGCTCTGTTTACTTTAACTACTCCTCCAGCTCCACACTTGTAATCATTATTTTTGCCCTCAGGTGGACCGCATGTCCTTCCCTTGTGGCTGCACCAAGGAAGGCTGCAGCAACAGCACAGGCCGCCTGGAGTTCAACCCGGTCCGCGTGCGCACGCACTTTCTGCACACCATCATGAAGCTGGAGCTAGAAAACAGCCGTGAGGAGCAGCGTCAGCATCAGCAGCCCGAGCAGCAGCAGCAGCTTGTAACCAGTGGCAACGGTTTCCATGGAGACTCCACCTTGATCCACCAGCAGCAGCAGCCGAACCTGCAGTCCCCACTGATGAGCAGCACGCTGCCCAATCCTATCATGCATCTCCAGAATACGGGTGACACAGAGTCACATCTGGAGGAAGAGGAGGAAGAGGAAGAAGAGGATGACGAGGAGGAAGACGAAGAAGACTACGACGAGGAGGAGGAGGAGGATGAAGCTTACGATGAAGATGGCAGCAGTGTTTGCAGTGGGCTGTCGGACTGCAGCACGCACAGCTTGGAAACATTCGACCTGGAGGAGGGAGATGAAGATGAGGAGGATGAAGAAGATGAGGAGGAGGAGGAAGACGAGGAAGAGGAGGAAGACTGGGACTGTTCATTAGATGGACTGAGTCCTCCACCTTACTCTGTCCCTCTTCCGTCTGTGCTAAGTTACTCTAACAACACACATGTGAGCCTCAGCAGCCCCTACCACAACACGGCCCCCATGATGCATCAGTACCAGACAGACACTCCTGCCTTCCTCAGTGAAAGCACAAACATCACTCCTCTGCTCCCCTCTGTAGAGTCCGCATTCGAGTCTGAAATGAACCCCGAACTCCACTGCAAAGCAGAGCAGCAGGGTGGCCCTTGCCATTTCTCTGAGTCTGTGGCATTCCAAACTTGCTCACATGCAGACACGCGTGAGATGAACGCTGCCCCTGCTGGCGCAAACAACGAACAGCCTCGCTCGGCAGACCTCCAGAACAATCCAGACTGCCGTGACTCACAGACGGAGGCTTCATCCGAGAAGCAGACAGATGAGGAAAGAGAGCCTGCGCAGCAAACAGAATCATCAGAGTGCCTGATGACTGAAGAGCTTTGAAGAGAGAGTCCACGTTTGAAATTGTTTAGTCGAGACGGTTTGCTACATTCGTGATAAGTGCACTTCCAATGACAGAATGACAAACACATTTTTACTCAGAAGGCGATCAAGGTTGAGCTCCGTTTGTCTCAAAACCTTTCCAAGCTTGTTGGTTAAGACAAGATTATAAAACATTGAAATGAAAAAAATGTTTCTGCAAGTTACCTTGTAATTTGCACATCAGAAGTCATAATTTGAGCCCTGTTGTGAAGTACTGGTTCATTACTGCACGTTTTCTGCTTTTTGCTGGCATCTGTGAGAAATCAAAATGAGATTTTGAGGTGCTGAAAAGATTTCATTATTTTCTGTTGTGCTGCTGTCTTCATGTTGCTGCTAATGATTAACTGTATTGCATGTATTCAGTTTTCTGAAAATGTTTCAAGGTTTGAAGAGTCTGTATTAATATAAATGATGTCACAGAAAAAAACACTTTCTTCCGTATCAATTACTTGTAGCACAAACTGTATATCACTCAACTTCATACTTGTTGTGCTTCCAGTTCCATTATGGTAAAGCCACAATAAATATTTCTATATTTAGCCTAAATCATATACATCTATATACAACTCACATTTTAGTCATTTCCCCAGGTTGATACTCAGTGCTGTTACCATAACACGCTCCTTGAAAATTTGAAACATTCCTGTGGTCACATGCTCCACAGGAAGTTGCATCATTTAGATCCTCTGAAGGTCATGGGAAGGCCAAGTGTGAGTTCTCCCTTTTTGTTGTGTCTATATTTCATGATTTTTGGAACTGCAACTTAAGAGGTCGATCTTAACTGTTACCTAAATTATTTTTTCATGTGTTATTTATTTACTTAAGAAAGATATATTTTTGTAAATCAGCAGAATGTGCTCAGAGTCTCCAAGTTGTTATCACTATATTTTATGCATTTCATACTAGCTGAAAACTCATTCCTGTTACTAATACACTTTATTTCAATGCTAACTACCATGAAGAGGAATGCTTTATTCTGCTTGGACATTCAAAATGAAAGATGACAAAATAATAACAATAATAACTAGAAAAGCACTCGGAGAGCGCAGACCTCCGCCAAGCAGCACAGTTCCCCCACATATTGTGACTTACACCCAAA
>JBAMYA010000012.1:4925782-4939177 GCA_037176975.1 Arrhamphus sclerolepis | reverse complement strand
ACCCAAAAGTATTACTCCTACATTTGTTTTATTATATTGGATTCCTTGACCATGTAAACATACACTTAGCAACTGGAATTGCATTGATATAATTATTAGTTCAATAACACAGCTATTGAGGATACGTCAAATCCGTTGACAGACTTCTTTTTCAGCAGACTTTCAGCTACAATCTGGTGTTAGTTGCATGTCTTTATCTGCATTTCTTACGTCACAGTGTTAAAAATTAGGATAACCCCCTACTTTTTTTTCATGTTCTGGATCTTTAGTATCCAGGTTCTGGATCATACTTTTACACATTATAGAAACTATCATGTTCATGTCCTTTATTTTTTTGCTAAACAATCTCACCATTTATTGTGGAGTTATATTCACATCTGCTGAAAATGGTCCTATCTCACAATGATGAAGATTCCTTTAAAGAATTCCTGGATCCAGACGGTGATCCGGATCACCTCCAAAATTCATTCATCTCTTCCCTGTCCCAATTTGGACATATCCTGAAATTTTGATGAAAATCCGTCCATAACTTTTTGAGTTATGTTGCAAACAAACAAACAAACAGACAAACCAACGCAGTTAAAAACATAACCTCCTTGGTGGAGGTAATAATGATGATAATAATATTAAAAAGAAGAAAAAGAATACAAGAAAAAGCCACTTAAGATATATTGTCCCTCAGAGAGTTTCCGGGTTTCAGACAAACCACGCCCCCTACAAACCACGCCCATACAAAACACGCCCATACAAAACACGCCCATACAAAACACGCCTCCTTGTTGCAAGAAGGGTTATGGGGCCTCAACAGCCACGTGGGGGCGTGGCTTTTTAAGGGCGTGGTTTGTAGAGGCTCTGGCTGCAGCTAGACCTACTTGATAAAAAGGGCCAAACAGGAAGAAAATGTGAAACTCAATTAAAGAAGAAAGACTACTTTTTCTTGATTTTATTTCTTTTCTTTTCAAAGCACATGAACACCACTATAACAACCCTACAGTGGTGTTTAGAGTCGGTGGGTCAGCACATTAGCATAACCTGTTAATGACGCAATGTGGCTGTTTACAGCTTGAAAACACTTGGATTTGCTTCTGTTGTAGCCACGATTCAACAAATATTAAATCACACAGTGTAACATGCTGTAAATTAATTATCTATCGATTTCACACAATGCAATTTTCTTATAAGACTGTAATAGTATATTAACACAAATAATTTGAGTTATCATTTTAAAAATGCAGAAAAAATGCATATAAATCCAGATATTAGTTATTTTCTTTTTCATAGTAAAAAGAGAGTTTAGAGTAAATTAAAGTAATCTAAATGTGGTTTATTAGTGTAAACCTGTGTGTGTTTGTGAGGGGCACCTGTATAAATTAGCTTTAGAAATGCAGAGAAAAAGACAAAAGCCCACAAGTGTATTCTGCATTTCTACCAGCAGGTGTCACCTTGTTGCTTAAACACTGACTTGTTCTTGGCTGCCTCTGACATCATCCAAATTGAAGGGGAGTTGAATAATATCTTTTTTTTTTTGTGACGTCAGTACATTTCTTGATTGCTTGCATTTATGCCTCAGGACAATCTGGGACATTATGCTGCTCAGAACATATGCCCTCTGTCAGCCAGCAAACAGGACTCAAGTCTGCTTTTTGTCACACTGACAAGTTTGGGGAAGGAAATGTACAGACTTAGTTTCCAGTAACACAATGACCCTTTTTTTTAAAAAAAAAAAAAAAAAAAAGGCGGTTACCTGTTTTCATCTAAATCTCAGTGTGGACATTGTTTCACCTTGTGGCCTCTGGAGGGCGCTGCTGAGTTAACCCCAGACTGATCCCTGTCTTTGGGTGAGGTGCAGATAAGTCAGAGGCAAGAGGAAGCTTTTAGTCAGGGACAGGCCCAGACTGCAGCATCAGGCGCTACAGCCGACACGTTGGCGCTTTAAGATTCTCCAGTAATTACAGCGCAGGCAGCAGTGGATTCCACAAAGCTGTCACTTGACCTGCCTCCTTTCTTCTGTAATCAAACAATGAGGTGTGCCGGGCGATGGAGGACAAACGGAGTGGCTGTTTGCCTTTTTGCCTGCAAGGTATTGTGGGTAAGCCAGCACGGGAACGCTGCTGATCAATCACAGGCAGTGGAGCTGTGATGTTCGGTTGCCAGGCAACAGGAAGGGAGAAAACAGGAGAAGCAAAGCGTGTGGAGGACGTCTCAGGGTGGGGGTTGTCTCTGCTTTTCACCTCGGCCTCGTTCCTGCCCATGGCAGCACCAGCTCCTGTTTCTGAACTCTGAGGCAGAAAGATGAAGAAACGCATCCAGTGACTTGATTCAATCATGAGAAGAAAGAGCGAGAAAATTCTGTTTTTGTCAAACCATTTCAAGATCCAGAATGAATAAAGAGCAGCTCGTGTCTTTAATTTAGTCAGTGAACCTTGAAGGAAGATGGTTTTTGGTCTAACTGTGATCTCAAGGTCAAGGCTAAATCTTAAATTTCATAGTCACAGATGTTTCATTACTTCATGACATCTTATAAATATTTAAATGTTTATTTTGGGCAAACACAACTGAAGTTTTGTTTTTTTGTTTTTTAATTTCATCCTTTTTTTTAGTTATTGAGAGACCAAATATAAGCAGCACATGTCATTCTACACATACTTGCATTAATGTTTTTTCTTAACCAGACCAGAGCCTTTCAGACTGTCATATATGTTTGTTGTGTGTATATTTGCAGAAGTGGTTGTAACTAAAGAATTAATTTAGCAACAGTTGCACAATTCTGCATTCGACCATCATATAGATTAATCCTTTACAATAGATTTTAAAAAGAAAAAGAAAGAAAGACTTCTGTAGGGCAGTGGATTCTTCTTTAGAGATAGGATGAGTAGTTCAGTCATGTGGGAGAGAGTAGAGGTTTGGGCACGTCCACAAGGCGCGAGGACCACGACGTAGACCACAAGGTAGGACACATAGGAGATATTAGATCGTTCAACTGTCCTGGGAACAGAAAGCAGCTGGGGAAAGGGAGGCCTGGTCCAGTGTTACTGGGTACACTGGACCCCATCCTACAATTTTTCATCGTAAAGCTTTAATCATAGGTTGTATATAAAGAACCGGACAAGCCTCTCGGTGATATCACCCACAGATTTCTGTGGTTTTGAAAAAAACTGCTGCAAGAATTCTGGTCTTTCTGTCAGAACGGACAAGTCTGGAAGTTGGTTGGAACACGCAGCAAGTTAGCTATTTTAGCTTAGCTTAGTTCGTGCTAACCATCATTACCTTTCATTCATCCTGCTCTAATCCATCCACCTTCATTTAATATGCTGCTACCAAAACAGCATCAGAAGCGAAGACGGCCAGATCTGAAACAAGTACTTGCGACTAAAGTGGCGTCAGTTGTAGCCGCAGCTCTGGCAGACCGACCCACCCACCTGGACCCTCCCAGGTCAACCGAGAACTGGTCTCAGCTCATCTTTTTGTACTACAATACAAAATAATTTTATTAGAGAATTTCAGTTGTTGCAGTAGATGCTATCTTTATTTCTGCTATATCCTGTCTTAAAAGAATATTTTATTTTCCTTACTGATGAAAACCACTTCTCCTAATGTGGTGAATGACTCTTCTCACAAAGCTGAAAACCAAAACCCAGAATCTGTAACCAGGAAATCAAAATCTATAACCGAGACTTCAGTCATCTGTCTCAGTCGCACTTTTCTTTACTTCTATCAGTTTCTGAAAATATCGCCTTTCTCAGTTGAAATGAGTGTCAAATCAGTGCCATGTCAATCAACAGCAGAGGAGGCGGGACATAGCTGGGATCTAGTAGTTCATTGGCTGCTGAATGACTCAGCATTTTATATTTTGAAGTTAGAGCACCAAACTTCTGCTGATTAATGCTGTGCTGCTAACTTGGTGGCTTTATCTGTATTTTTATCAAGTATTCATACCCCTCTAGACTCCTTTTTCTTCAAAGCGACAAATCTAGCTAGTTTTCCTGTTGTTAGTGGGGACTTTTGGGGACAGATGTGAAAGGTTCTTGGTTACAGATTCTGGGCCTTGGTTCTCCGATTTTGGATTTTGATTCTCAGATCTTGGGGGGTTTTACACCACATTCTCCCTCTCATAGTTCTGGATCACAGCTCTAAATGAATGCATCCTGCATGTGCTTCCCAAAACAGGTTTTATTTTGGAAATCTAGATTTTAGTGTTTTGTTGCCACATCTTTGGTTATAACAAAAAAAGGAAAGAAAAAAAAAAAAGAAGTCACTTGTCACATTTTCCAAATTCATACATAGGTGTAACATGAACTCGAATCACATGGATGATCCTGTTCAACCTGTAAAGCAATCATATTTCATCACACACTGATGCAACTGGCAGGAATAAATAAAATATAAATGAGTGAAAAAATAAGAGTAAAAATTTGAACTATTGAGGGAAAAAAAAAAATCTGGTAAGGAAAAGCAGAATATAAACAAGCGTTTAAGAAAAAATATGTCCTTTATTCTTTTGGCTTTAAAATTATATTATCACATGAGCGGACAGTAGTCACTTCTTGCATGCAGTTCACTAAAACACTACAAGCGCAATGAGATGGCTACTGATTGCTTCATGGTCTGTATTTACAGATACGGGGACCATACATGTGTTTCGTCATGTGTTACGTTGCAGAAAAGAAAAAAAAAAAAACTCCTAGAAAAACAAAAACCCAAAACAACAAAACCGGAAATCAAATCTGAAGACTGGAAAAATGCACTCATATCTACAGTAAAAATGTTCTTTATAATTGGTAGAACACGGGCAACCCACGGAGCCGAGTTGCAAAGACACGCTCAGTCGCACGAAGAGATAAATGCTGACATTCTGGTCTCTCGTTCTCACCTATGTACACGGACATACAGGTACAGACACGCTTCTCTCACGCACGCACATGTATGACCGCCACACATGTGTTATTACATAGCAGTGGGGATAAAAAGTGCTCTTACATCAAATGTAAGTGTGATGCATACTGTGGGCCCAAATATCTATGTTATTTACAAACTGAACCACTACATTAAAACCACTCGCTTCTCAATTGAAACAACATGAATGGCATACAAACATCTGTGATATTATAACCTTTATGTGAGATATATCGTCATGTTCTACCTTAGAAGCAGTTAGACTTGACATTTTGTTTTTATACTTTGTTACTTGAAACATTTTCTTTACAAAGAGTTCTCTGGGAGATGCGGAGAGGAGGTGGGATGGAGGAGGAGGACGATGATGATGATGAGACGCTGCAGTACAACAGCGGAGGATCTGGCGGATTCTGGCGTCCTCATCAGCAGGACTTTGGGACGCTTGATCCTTAACTTTGCTGCCAAGAAGTAGATGAGAAGATCAATAGCACTCTTGCAATGGTGCAGTGGAACAGTCCGGACATCCGTACCAGCATTACACCTGTCGTACATCAGCGTTTACTTAATTACCACCTGAACTTAATATTGCTAATAGTTTTATCACAGGATATGAAAGCTGTAATTTGTGTCAACTACAGTACCTGGCCCAAAGAAAGTCACATGCTCCGATATTCGGTTTGATTATTACTTAATTATCGCTTAATTGTCAGAAAACAAACCATGCGCTAGCCACTACTTAACCACTCAGTATTAAGAGTGGGTTTTAAGGAAAGTAATGCTCCCATTTGTCCCCCTTAGCCCTACTCCTCGGTTTCCAGTATACGACCACACTTTAAACGAGGAGGTTAAAGATATTTCCCACCATGCACTGGAGTCAGCCGCCCATAAATGTAAAGTATATGCATCGGTATGCTATTTTTAATTTCGCTACCAACGCATATACTTACATTTATGGGCGCACTGCTTTCCATCTGCCGTCATTCTTGTTGACTCCGGTGCCGTCTCGTTCTTCAACTTTTATCGCTTACCACTGATCAATATTGTTCGTTACATGAACTAGCTTGCTAATGTTCATCAACATAGCCCTCAGTGTCGCTAACATTAGTCACTGAAGTCACTTTGCTAACTTTTCCATCTGATAACAGATATTTGGGTTTCTTTTACAGATATTTTGTAATTGTAACATGTATATGCCTTTCAGGGAAGCCAGAGGAAACCCATCGCCTCATAATATCAACATTATGGGCCGTGAATGAGCAGTGGCTCCCATAGAAACTTGCCTCTTCGTCTAACGTATAGCAGCTAGCAATGACTTCTGATGACGTGTAACTCTTATGAAGGGTACCTCATTTCCTGGGGGAATGTTAACTTTGTTACCCCTCGCCACTTCATTTCAAGAACAAGGGGTAGGGCTAAGAGGAGAAATGGGATTGGGCCTTAATGTCAAGTCAATAACTAGTTGAGGAACAAACCCTCTTCATTTGTTTCCCGATAATGATTCGTAACGAAGCAGCATTTTGTGAAGCTCACTGTACGGTGTTATCAAAAGTGTTTTTCCATCTAGGGTACATTAATTTAAACGTCTTCAGTATGTTGAGTTGGTCAGCTGGCTTGATTTTATGGGCACTAGAAGCGACCAACTGAAGCAACCCCAGATCATGATACCACCCCCGCCAACATGTTCATCCCACATGGAGGTTAAGGTGCCTTTTCTACTGCAGTTTGACTTCCACAATGAGATACACGGGGCAAACAGCAGAGGTTCCAATTCCACCTCCCAACCTTCCTTTAACAGCAGCATTAGCACTTAAAAGCAACAGCATAGTAAAGGGTGGCTGAAAAATGAGTAAATATTTATGTGAACATAAAGATCAGCTATTACTGATATCAGATACAGGCTGATTGTTTTTAGAGTCATGGGTAGGTTACTGCTAAACTAGTTTTAGAGGCGAGAGGAATAATTAGGAGACGTCGTAGGTGATGAGAACACTGTACAGGCTTTGAATTAAAATTCTTCAGTAAGAGTTCACCCAAATGGTCATATGATTTCCAATCAGGACCATTTTTCCCTGAACTTCTTTCCCAAAATTGATGGATTCCCAGTTTTCGCAGTTTCAGCAACCATCCCAGATGTTTTATTTGCTTAATCCAGACCAACAGCTCAGACGTGTCCTGCATTTTTTTTTTTTTTTGCCCTTTTGCTTTATTAAATCGAGGTTCTTTTGAGCCAGGTAGTGTAGTAGTCAGTCTCCTGCCGATTCAGATCTTTAACATTCGTCACTTTGGATACCTCTATTACTTCCACAGTCATACACGAGTACACTTTACACTCCATACTTACTTGCACAGTGTAAGCATTGTAAATTTTTAAACGGATTATGGTGTTTATTAGCTAAAATGAAGACTGCATCGGAGGGAATAACCCAACACCCTACAGAATTTGCACTGTTGTGACTAAAGCAGCCGCCACACTACACGGCTTTATGCGCTCAAAACTGAGTACGAAAGTAAACAAGTCGGTTGAATTGGGTCGAAGTGAATGACGCGGAGGGAAGCCGTAACTTCAGTGGGTAAATATCTTTCACAATAAGACGACAGTAGCCATACACACAGGCCGTGCTGCTTTGCAATGATGCGACTTTAAAAGTGACCAAACAACATGGTTGTGACTTTTACAAACCCAAACAGAAGCATGTTGTTACTGGGGTGCTGCATGACTTCCTGTAAACTCCTGTGCTCCACAAGCGTTTACCAGATTTTTTCTTTACATTTACATTTAAAAGAGGCACTCTTATCAGATCCAGAGTCTGGGGACCAAAGTCAGATCAATGCATCCCAAAAGGTTACTCCCACGGAAAGTTTGGACCTCCTGCTTTTTAACACCTTGTGTGTTTTGTTTAGCTGTCGTACAGATCCTAGCTTTGATAGACGTGAGCGGTACCGATTGCGTTACTGAAATCTTGGCTAAAAAGTGGCCCATTTTTAAAAAGGGGGTCTCATTCCTCCAGCTTGCATACATTCAGCTTCTCTGCGGTGGCAGAGATTTTCTACTGAAAACACAGACAGTCCAGATAGAAGCACAATTGCACGTTTCAACAATCACTGATGAGACACCAGTGAGTACAAAGTGTTTGTTCATTGCACTTCAGCGGCTGTTTCAGCTCTGTATACTGTATGGACCAGGAGCGTCGGGGCCCTGCACGTCACAAGTTTCAGTTCGTTTCCAGCATTGACTTTGTCTGCCCTTGGTGATTTTTTTATTTTTGTTTTGTTTTGTTTTTTTGTTTTTTTTTACAACAGTGAAAGCAGTTAGACACACCGTCAAAATAAAGACGCCAAAAAAAGTAGAAAACATTCTTTCTCATTTTAGAAAAATAAATAAAGAAAAGAAAAGAAAACCGAAAAGAAAAGATGCTGAGAACTTTGTAAGTGATACAGCAATTTTTGAAATTCAAGACACTGGATTTAGAATAGTAGCAGCACTAGCTACAGACAACTTAACGGTACACTCAAGTGTGTCAGATAGTAACAACAACCAAAAGGAAAATCACAAGCATTTAGCTGAGACGCTGATCTATGTTCCACTCATCTCTGGCAGTGTCTGCTGGATAACTTTCCTCCATATTTGTATTCAGTGTACCTTCTCTTCCATCTTAGGCCTACCTGGCACAGCACTCCTCATTTCAACAGATAAACACACATCTATCTACCCCCTCTAGAAGCTGTAAACAAAATTCCCTCATATCTCAGATGCATTTTACATTTTTTTTTTACTTCCCTTCCCTTTTTTTTTTTTTTAAAGAAGTCTATTTCTTTTGATCTTTCAAGTCTTTCCCTTTGTTTTCTTTTTCCCTATTGTCTTTTTCGTATTTGTCCTTGTCTGACTTCGTCACGCTGTTGTAGGAGGGTGGGGAGGCTGTGGATGGCGTCATGTCCGTTTTATCAGACGTGGAGTTCTCGTTGAACTTGCAGATCACCATGACATCTTTGTCGGGGTCGCGGATGCCCTCCTTCAGCTGCTCCTTGTACAGAGCTGAGGCCTTTTTCATGGCCAGGTGGATCATGTAACGTCGGAAGGATCTCTGGATAACTATGGCTGACATTTCCTCCTGTTTGCGGCGCAGGGTGGTGGTGATCGGCTCGTAAGACACCTTAGAGGGATTAGAAGCCATGAAGCGTTCCTCCATCTGCCCACGTAACACGTCCATCTCGCCGCCTTCACCCAACACCCGCTTTGTGAACGCGAACAGGATGTCGAGGCAGTGGATACGCTCGCCGCTCACCATTGGCAGGTCCATAGAGATGAGCTGGATCATGTTCGGCTTGGAAATGCGCAGCGGTGGATCTAGAGCATCTGCAAAGTCTGAGAGCTTGCTGTACTCCATGAACTGAGTAGCGTCGGGATCAAAGCGTTCCCACACCTCATAGAACATCTCGAAATCATCCTCGCTTAGTGGCTCGGCACTTTCCTCTGTGGCCACGCTGAAGTTCTCCAGGATGACGGCGATGTACATATTGACCACGATGAGAAAGCAGATGATGATGTAGCTGACGAAGAAGAAAATGCCTACTGATGGGTTACCACAGTTGCCTTTGTAGGTGTTGCCTGGGTGCTCCATCTGGCTGTCACAGTCAGGCTCCCTCTTGTTCAGTATGGGTGCCAACAGGCCATCCCACCCAGCTGAGGTGGTAATCTGAAACAAACAGATCATGCTGTTCCCAAAGGTCTCGAAATTAAACATGTCATCGATTCCTGACTCCCTCTTGACATATGCAAAGTTGGACATGCCAAAGATGGCATAGATGAACATAACAAGGAAGAGTAGGAGGCCTATGTTGAAGAGGGCAGGGAGTGACATCATCAAGGCGAACAGGAGCGTCCGGATGCCCTTGGCACCTTTGATGAGTCGGAGGATGCGGCCTATCCGGGCCAGTCGGATCACTCGGAACAGCGTCGGGGACACAAAATACTTCTCAATAACGTCAGATAAAAACATACCTGCAAGACGAAAGGACATCAGATTCAGCTGTGCGATTTTCTTAGCAATACTCTCAAAAGATGAGGCACATTAAAAGACCCCCCTTACCTACGATTGACAGGATCACCACCACAAAGTCAAATATATTCCAGCCTATGGTGAAGTAATAGTGACGCAGGGAGATCATCTTGAGCACACACTCCCCAGTGAAAAGCACGATGAAGACCAGATTGATCCAGTAAAGGATCGTGTCCATCTCCTTCGTCTGCTCGTCCGTCTCTACCATCATGGTCACCATGTTGAGACAGATCAGGATCATGATCACAATGTCAAAGGCCTGCTTTGTGATGAAGTCGAACACACACCCTTGAAACGCATTCTGAAAGCACGAGAAGCAGAGAAACAGGAAATGATGAGTCATTCAACGCCTTCATTAATGAGCAGTAACTGAGCAGAGCAGTCTTACTGCTGGCCGGGGAATAGGTTTTTGTGGTTTCTTGGAACCAAGCTTCTTCATGGCATTGTAGTACTTCTTCTGTTCTTCTGTCATGAAGATGTCCTGACCTCCCAAGTAGAGGGAACACAAGAAAACTCGGTTAGAACCATGCTTGGGGATAACAGAACAATAAAAGCAATCTCATGAGTTCTGATTAAGGATTTTTACATTTGGTTTTAAATCAGATGTGACTTCAGATGTAGAAGTCTTGGGGGAATAAGGCTTCGGCATGACTTTTTTCTGAAGTTAGCACCATCTCCTGAGATCTGTGTCACGCTTTGGTGGAAATACTACTGATACAGTGCAAAAGCTCCCTTTTTTACCATGTCTTTGGTATGCGGTTCACAGCAGACAGTTTAAAGGGGCGGAGTGGCTCATTATTATATCATAAAATTGAGGTTTTTGTACTAAATGCACAAAATGTTCTTGTATAATCACAAATAAAGACTTTTTTTTTTAAAATCCATTTTGTTTTGTGAAACATTGAATTTCACAATATCAGACCTAAAATTTATAAAATCTAAAATTTAACAAAACTGTGACCTTTATTATTAAATCAAAAATGAAAAAAACAAAACAATCAATTTTGTTGTAAAACTGTAAATTTTGAAAGATTGAGGCTTTTTTCTCAACAATCACAAATATCACAAAATTGTGACTTTTTATCTTAAAATGAATAAATATTTGAAAATATCAACTTTTTGCAACATTTTGGCATAAAACCACAATAGTTGTAAAACTGCAAAGTGTGTATAATTTAAACTTTCTGTCATAAAATCACAGATTTCATTTATATAAAAAAGTAAATTTTACAAAAATCAGGAGTTTTGACAAAAATTAGCAACTTTTCGTTTTTGCAATCGATTGCTAAATCGTGACTTCTTGACATAAATCAGCTGCTCTTGACCTCAGTTATTCCACCTTCTGATATCAGCACTGAATCAAACAGGCAGTCGCATTGTAATTTCCTCAGAAATGTTCTACCTCTGAGTATATGATTTGTCTTGGCACGATCTCACGGACCTCGAGTCCGATGTCCCTGGTTTATAGAAATTTGAAAAGCCTATTTGAAGCAAAGCTTGGGGCTTTTGTGCTTCTTTGATATGTGTTCTTGTGGTATTTTTATCGAGCACGGTCGCTATGCTGGCAGTAATTCTGCTCTCTTTATCATACAGACACGCATCAGAGTCCCAGTGCTGCTCAGTGAGTGTATAATGTGTGTCTGGAAGGAGTGCTGGTGTCAACACTGAACAACCATCTGCGTGACGCTTTAGCTGTGGGGCTGCATCATGTTGACTGATACAGTATCTCAATCAGTCGAGTCAGATGGCTGGCAAGCATCAAAGTGCAAGCCCCCCCCCACCCAAACCCTTCCCGCTCTCTTGGGCGTTGCCAGGCCTACTTGTTAGCTCTTGGTTGAATGGCGGGCACATTTCCAGACTACGTTTGCTGTGACACTGCATGTGTGAGGGCAGGCGGGGTGCTTCTCAGTGACTCATGCATCCTCAGTAATCCCAGGCAACCGGCCGGTCCTCAGCATGCAGCAGCTGATCATTATTCTGTAGTTCATGTCTTTCTTTAACGCACAACTGTGGATAAATTGGCTAAATTTGTGCTCCATTTGCTTTTGAAGCCAGGGTTTCTGTGTTTGGGAGTAGGCTGCTTGCGCTCCAGTAAGAGAGGAGAAGCACTGCAGCGCAGGATCAAAGCGGTGTGTCGACATTAATAACAGCTGACATTATGGATCAACATCAACCTGCCAGGGATCTTATCTACTGCAAAGGTCGTGAATATACCAAGAACACAAGTTACGACTTATATTATGACGTATCAAGACTGAATATGTAGAGATTTCTGTTTGAGGAGAGGGATTAAATCTACTCCAAAAGCCTTTATATGACAATGCCATCAGATCCAAACTTAATCATCATATTAAAAAACCACGAGAACAGTGGCTGTTGCATTCTTTGTGTAAATGCACCAAAACTGTCTCCAAACATTTGAGTCTTATTTTAGCTTTGACATCACAGAATTACTTGAATTAATAAGTAAAATGCTCAGATTTTCAAGTTCCAATTAACCATGGAATTGTTATTGCGATTAGAAAGTGTTAATAAATGCAACTTATCTTTTTCTTCTGCTGGTTGAAGTTGTCGATGATGACACCAATAAAAAGATTCAGGGTGAAGAAGGAGCCGAAGATGATGAAGATGACAAAGTAGAGGTACATGTACAGGTTGACTTCGTATTTGGGCTGGTCCTCCAGCTGGATGCAAGACATTAGAGACATGGTAACGTTAACAAAGGAACGTAAAACGCAGAATAATAAGAGTAAATGTAAAAGCTAACTGTGATGTGCATCTCCTTTATGAGATGAACTGATGTGCATCCAGATAGACTGAGTAAAATGTGAATCAGGAAGGATGTTTATTCAGTTTGATGCAGAAATATTTGCCGTTACCACTACCTGGGTGCAGCAACTGCATTGAAAACGTGTTTGAGAATCAAAACGTTTCCACAATCAGTTCCCAAAGATGCTTCCTGCTGTGTAAAAAACAAACAAACAAACACTTCAAGCATCCGATAAGACTTACGTTTCGAGAGTCCACAGCTGCATACATGATGTCCATCCAG
The DNA here is from genome assembly GCA_037176975.1 of Arrhamphus sclerolepis. NCBI lineage: Eukaryota > Metazoa > Chordata > Actinopteri > Beloniformes > Hemiramphidae > Arrhamphus > Arrhamphus sclerolepis. Next base: position 4,926,175 of record JBAMYA010000012.1, on the reverse strand, counting down.
CCCTTAAATGTTGCCTTCGTGCAGAAAAGAGAAAGAATTCTGTTTTAGTCTGGAAAATGGGATGATTACACAAGTTTCCTCGCAGATTTTGGCTGAGCTCGTCCTTTTTTTTTTTTTTTCTTCAAGAATTCACTTCATTTTATACTTCCGCAGTCCTTTCATGAACCAACACCTATGGAGTTAGAACAGTCTCAACAGGCACGAATGCACAGCACGATGCGCAAATGCACAGGACCAGATTCACACATGTATTTCTGATGCACACAAATATAACTCGATTTAAAAACGACTTCTGGTCTCTGGACTTCGCTGCATCTGCGAGTGAATTTTGAGACTCTCCTGCCGTGGCTCCAACTCACAAATGCATTTTTTCTAACAGGAATGATCTGCAAC
>JBAMYA010000012.1:4896905-4925382 GCA_037176975.1 Arrhamphus sclerolepis | reverse complement strand
AAGTCCACAGACCAGAAGCCGTTTGTAAATCGAGTTATATTTGTGTGCATCAGAAATACATGTGTGAATCTGGTCCTGTGCATTTACAAATCATCTTGCGCATTTACAAATTATCTTGCGCATATCTTGTCCTGTGCATTTGCGCATCGTGCTGTGCATTCGTGCCTGTTGAGACTGTTCTAACTCCATAGGGGCCACACTCCTGGATGGGTCACAGGCAGAAGACACGACATACACGTCTTTGCACTGTGTGAGGATACAGAATTTAATTATTAACCCCTCCCGAAAAAAGGGAGAGAAATCATATATCACATTGGCTACACAAGCTCATTATCCATTATATTTCTTACTTATTTGGGGTTATTGTGGGTAATGTATTACACTGTAAAATGCATTTAATTAAGAGGTATAAGAATTATTTATGCTGTAAGAGAACTATGACTCTACTGTACGCAGATGGCAGACAATGTTAAAAAGGCAGTTTAAAAAAAATAAAGTCTAAATGGAAGGAAGTTTGGGATCTTAAGTAAGGAATTTGTTCAGAAATCTTCACTGGTGTATATTTAATGCAACGTGGTGTATCCCTTGTTTTGGTCTAGTGGTTTTAAATATTTTTTAATGAGATTGAAAGTGATGGCAGGACTAACAACCCGTGACTAAAATGATGGCGATGAATGGAAATAGTGGATTTGTGTGGTTACGCAAAATGGAGTTGGCGTACCACAGCCAACGGTGGTTTTACAGTGCACTTCCTCCATGAGTTAGCGCAATGACATCAATTTAAAGGTTTTTGTTTTTTTAATTCTGACTATTACATTTTACAGGCATGACTTCAAGGCGAGAAAAAAAAACAAAAAACAAGTGTCACTTAGACTGAACTCACCACTTGCAGCAGAGCCAGATACCCGGCCCCAACGTTGTCAAAGTTGATCTTGACGTTCTTCCAGCGAGCACTGTCGTTCGCCATATTCAGGCATTCGGACTTGTTGTTGACGATGGTGATGGGGAGGAGCTCGTCCGTGGTGGTGTTGATGCAGTGGTAGTACTTCCCTGCAAACAGGTTGACACCCATGATGCTGAAGATGAGCCAGAAGATGAGGCACACCAGGAGCACGTTCATGATGGAGGGGATGGCCCCCAGGAGCGCGTTCACCACCACCTGAAGAGGTCGAAGAAAATAAACGAAGTCAGTGATCACCTCTAACCTCAAACTTGGTTCTGAAGTACCAACATCTGATTTGATTGAGCTATAAAGTTGATGCTTTTAGAGCCAAGATAAATAAAGAATTTATAGTCATCCTATACTGCTATGTCATACAATATCATATACATATATATATATATATATATATGTGTGTGTGTGTTATATGCAAGCATAAAGCCTTTAACACCTTACATATCTGCAAAGATAATTTAACAACATGACAGTTGGAAAGAAGAAGGTGGATAGGTGAAAAGGTTCAAATTTGATAGGTAAAAAAATACAAAACAGAAAAAAACCTTAGAGAGGCGGGATGAAGTCACAACATTTTTGATTGACTGTAAATGAAAAAAAGACACACAACAAAGAAAAAAATTACAGGTCAAAGGCACCACACCGGCAACATCAGAAATCAAAGCCAGAGAACAGCTATATAAACAGTAAACCATTGACACAATGTGAAGAAAGTCATGCAGATAGAAGAACAGTGCTGAGTAGCAAGGAAAAGATATCTTCACACGAGTTGCTAGAAGCATGCCGTCCTACAGAAAGTTAGATGACAATATCAAAACCACATCGATACCAAGATAACGCTAAGACGGTTTTAGTTTAGCCTAACTGGAATGAGTTTAACAGTTCAAATATAAATTATGGTCCAACCAGTAGTCACGAGGTTCACTAAATCAGGTATTAATTCTTCTTTTGTACAAATCGAGATTCTCCATTTGAACTGCATTTAGTGGTCTCATGGTTGCCAAAAACGTTTTGTCGAGACAGCTGGTGGATTAAGTTTTGGTCGCCGTTATTCCTCGTGGGCTTACCCTCATGCCCTCAAACCGAGACAGGGCCCTCAAGGGCCGAAGAGCTCGCAGCGTCCTCAGAGATTTGATGGCGCTGAGCTCAGAATAGCCCAGAGCGTTCGCTACGAGGCTGACCAAGGACACCTGAGAGATGGGCGAGAAATGTAGAGTCAGCATTTTCGCACTGTTAGTCTGTACGTTTGAACAATATGGCTGATTGCTCAATATACATACGTCTACAATGAGGAAATCGAGCCAGCACCAAGCGTTGGTGAAGTACTTGACGAAGCCGTACGCCACCCACTTCAAGAGCATTTCCAGGATGAAGACGTAAGTGAAGACCTTGTCTGCGTACTCCAGCACCGTCTTGATGGTCCGCCGCTGCTCAATATAAATATCCTCAAATGCCTGCACATAATGGATTTATCCTCTCTTAACCTCAGACTTTCAAACTGGAGAGACAAACTTCCAGGATGAATTCAAGTGTAGAAGTAAAGAATCTGTCTAAGCAGGTCCAGGTGGAACCAAGAAGTCAGAGAGACACACATGACGAGGTCTAACAGCCACTCACCAGTGCTCCGCTGCTGAGCAGGATCATGAATATGATGAAAGATTCAAACCAGTTGTGCTCCACTATGATGAAGCAGGTTTTCCTGAGCGTCCACCAGCTCTTGAAGTTGACTCCCTCCTCGTTGACCTGACAGCACTGGAACCTTCGCACGCAGCCTACAGGTGTGGGGAAGAAAAATAAGAAATGGCTCGCACAAAGCACTCCCATTCCAACAGGTGGTCGACTTTCAGCTGCTGTGGGGGGGGTGGGGGGTCTATCTCGATCTACATTTAGCTCACAGAAGCGGCGAGGTAACTTCTCAGCAACTGTAAGTCCTGGTTCGAGGAGGCAATGCTGCTTTGCGTTCTGAACAACCAGCACTGCTGCCTCAGCTCCTGATGCGTTTGCTGAAGTCTGTAATTGATGGTGCGCCTTTTCGTACGTGGAACTTAATATGTGGTGCGAAATGAGTCGTCCGCTTTGGGACTGCTTTGCATTTCTAATGAGTTTTGTGCAGATCCTGAGTTCACCAGAGGTGTGTCAGATAAAATGCCAGGTTACATTACGAATCACAGATCTCCCAGTGACTACTTTTCTGCCTGTCTCACTGAGCATTTGTGTTCACTGTCACTCAGCCCTGAGTACCGGAGACTGGTGCTAAGCACAAGCAGTTAAACCGATTTACTGTTTGACATGAAATGTGCTCTGGAAGTGTTTCGACCCCAAGCCTTTCTTGCATTGGCCCCATTTTCCAACTGCCCAGCACCTATCACTCTCACCCTCTGTGAAGCAGGCCTCTGGGTCCAGCGACTCCTCCGGCTCCAGCTCCACTGAGTCGACCCCATCTCCCGGGGGTCGAATATCAACTGTGCTCCCCTCTGATGAGCTCAGAGGCTGGGGCTCTGCATCAAGCTTCTGCATGGATGGGGGAAGGAGAGGAGAGGACAGTTACACAGCAATGTCTGGGAATACCGGCTGGTTATAGGAGCCAACCTTCTGAGCTGGTTATCACTGTGATTCTCCATTCACATGTACTCCAGTGCCACAACTGTTTACCTTAGTGTGGAGAGTAGGCACTGAAATAGCTCAGAGTTGGGCTCTTTAAGGTCATCATCATCATCATCATCACATGCAGCATTGATCAAATGTACCTACAGGCTTTAGTATTAGTTTAATCTGATAGCTCGAATCAGATTATGTGGCATAAAGAGGTTGGCGTTCTGGAAATGCTCTGTGGGTACGTTTGATGTGACCTCACTTCGAGGAAGAGTACATGCAGTATTCCAGTGCATCATCAATCCAAGCCTGAAATAGTACCAAGCAGAATGTGTGCTCAAGTGTTTTCATGTTCACTGAGAAATGAACCACAAATCAGTTTGTGCATTATTAATCCAATTTTCCCAATTTTTTTCTTTTTTTTCCTGAGTAATTCTTTCCCAACTCTGAAACATGGACGTGACCTCAGTGAGGCGGCAGCACATCTTCCTCACTGACATGAAAACACATCATTTCCATTCCTTGAAAGCGGTGTACAAGCTTCTTCTGTTCGTGTTGAAGTAGACGGATAACCACATTAGCTAACCAGCAAAAACCAGTACTGTGCACTGTTTGTAAGACAGCATGTGGCCTGCCATTCATTTATTTATTTATTCTTTTTTCTTGATCCCATGATCCCATTGGTAAAACGTACTGAATTAGCACACGTGCACACCCAGAAAACCTACTGGATTCAAAGTTTTTTTTGTCATACATGTCAGTAATATGCAAAACACATGAAGAGACAAGTGTTGCTGGTGTTCTCAGGTTCATTAGAGACTACTCTGATTGTATTTTGAACCCTGTCGACACTTTCCTGAAGGACTAGCATGATTTGAGTTTTGTGGTAATTGAAACTACATAATCATCTGCATAGAGTGGGACTCTTTGGTGACGAGAGGCCTCTTGTTGTTGTTGTTGCTGTTTTTTATTGGGCAAAAGTGACGGGAAGTATTGGAACATGTCATCCTAGACAGTGCAGCAGCCCTGATTGCCGTGGGACCCAGCTAATACGGCGTGGGAATGATGGAAGCATGCTGCTGATAAGTGCATCGCTCTTGGGAGGGTGGTTTCCCTCCCACTCTTTCTCTTCCTCACTTTACTTCTTCTGAGTGTTGAATATTTCAGGGTTTTAAGTTTCACTGAACATGTTTTATGGCATAACAACTGGTAGGTTTTGTTGCAGGTTTTATCTCATTTCAACAACATAATGTAGCCGCAGTGGAACAAAAGTAGATAACACAACAGGCATGGAAATACATAAAGCTAATTGAAAATGGACCTCATTGATGAAATCTTCCTAAATCACCTATTTACCAAAAACCTGCTCCAGAACTCATGAATTCTGTGTAAAACTTCATAAGAATGCATCTATGTTCATGAACACATAAATTGGATGCTGAAAATTTTAAATTTTTCTCTGCAGAAACCCATTTTTTGCACAAATCCGTTCCGCTTTTGTTTCATAAATGAGGCCCAAAAGATGTGAGCATCTACCATATTTGTAGCATTTCATAGAAGTTAAAATTAAGCTGTTTTATTTCAAAGTTAATCAAATTAATATGTAAAAGGAAGAAATTACCCTAATTTGGCTCGTCCCATTCTTAACTAATTCAGTGCCATTTATTTTGTGTTACCTCTTTTGCGGCTCTGCGAAAAATGGACATTTATGCATTGATGTTTCAAAGAAATCTTTGAAAGAAAAAAATAAATTGTAAATCATTCCACCGTCATTCAAGTAAGACAGAAAAATGTGTATACGTTTTATATGTGCATGTACGTGCTATGAACCAAGACAAATGAATTTTGTCTAACTACACCAAAATTCATTCCTCCATTCTTTCTTTTTTTATTATTATTATTATTATTGTTGTTATTTTGGTCTCCATTCTCCTCCATCTCCTCTCTTCATCCATTCTCAAGCTCAGAGTGTTGGATGCCAAACAAGCCCCGAAACCAAGTCAAAACCAAGCAATGAAATAAGACGCTGATCATGTTAGATGAGGTTGTCTTTCAATGGAAAAAAAAAAAAAAGAGGGGGGTGTTCATTCCTAATGGTTGGTAACTGCAATACAGTCTGATGCTTTGTGGTATATTATGAGAGGGGGAAGGGAGTTAAGGGAAAACTAAAAGAAAAAAAAAATTACAGCATCTGAGTGTGCTGTCGATGTATGGGACGAGGGGAGGGTGTAAAGCAAAGAGGGTGGGGGAGGGGCGGAGGGCAGACCAGGCAAAGAACGAAAATGGGCAATCCATTGAAAGCATGGTTTAAAAAAAAAAAAATGTTGTTTGTCTGTAAATGGCATAGGCAGTCCTCATGGTTAGTGCTATGGAACAATAAAGTGATCTTACAATTCTCTTCTCACTGAAAACCTTGAGACCGCCTGTGAAACAGCTGCAATAACAAACGGGGGGGTTAAACAAAGTAAGTCATACACACCACAAGCCAAAAACTTTCACCTCAAGCACCATTTCATTAGTCAGCCCATAAGATACAGATGGGAGACTGGCTAACGTCAGTAAACATTTATTATACAGAGAATGTCTAACAAAAAAAAAGGCCTGCATGTAGCAAATGATCGTTTTTGTATAAGTAAGTGCTTAAAATGAAACATCTCTTAAAAAAGTTTGTGACATTAAACTCCATGACACAGCAAATATGTGCTGTAAGTAAGTGATTATAATAAGTTATTGTTGACCGACCCCTGGCTACAGGGTGTAAAGAGCAGCAGTGACGTGAGAGAAGAATAACACGGTCCCATATATAGAGAGAGCAAGTGGTGTCATGCCTAGAAATAGTCTCCTGGGTTGTTTTGAATCACACGGCGCTGGCACCACACCCACAGTGACAGGTTCATATCACCAGGGAGCTCAGCCCCGATGCGCTAAACAGCAAACCAAAACATTTGTTCGACACAATCCCTGGTGGATTCCTGAAAAGCAATTCTCTACGCAAATGTGTCGACGGCAAATTGATTGATTTGGCTTAAAAAGCTGAGATACATTGGTACAGGGTATTAAGCTGTGTGTGGAAGGGTGCTTTCACACCTACAGGCTTCCGTCATTTAAAACAAGCTTGACTTCTTTTTTCCGCTCGATGCATTTTGTTTCATCCAATCAGAACACAGTAATTGCAGAAAAAGAGGTGGTCTTAATCCATGACATCTGGCAAATAGGACAAAGATAAATTGTAATCTCTGAGTCAGTTACTCTCATGACTTGTTTTCAGAATTCAGTACGAACTCAGTATCACAGCATGACACACATACAGATGAGTCAGCAGGTGAGCTATTTTCAAACTGCTTGACTGGTGGAAACTTTCCTTGAAAAGGCCGCCTCGATGCCAATCTTGGTATTCTGCATTCACACATTTATTTACGCCGGGTGTTGATTAACACACACACAAGGGAGCCAATAAAAAGAAGTGCTGGGTGACTCAATAATCTCTACAAACTCACTGAGACGTCACTCAAGAGTCATTCGTCTTACCTCCTTGCTGCCCTCCACATCGGACGAGTCGCTGCTGAAATCTTCCGTGTTTAGGTTCTCAAAGTCTGACTCGCCCACGGCGATGGGCACCGTGACCGTCAGGCTGGGGTTGTGAATAAATGACATATAGTCACATTCCTCCATCGGGTACTTCTCCGTCGTGTCCCCACCAACCCCAACGCTAACCACCAGCCCTCCTCCTGGCCTTCCGTTGCCTTCCATCATGTACACCCCACCTACATCCTTGGTGATCTCCATGGATGTGTGGTTCAAAATGCAGTTGCCCTTGCCGTTGCTGTGCAGTTCGTCCAGAGGTTTGCTTTCCTCCGCAAGGCAAGAGCTCTTAGCACCTCCACCGAAGCACAGGCTCTGGAGGAACTGCCGCACCGTGGATTTGACAAATGTGATGCCCCGCTGGATGCGGCCCACGGCGATCTGCAGGTTGTTCATCTCACTGTCGTCGTCTGTTGCCGCCAGATTGTCAGCGCTGAATGAGCTCAGGAGAAGAGCCAGGAAGAGATTCAGAACCTAAGAGGAAGACGCAAAACAGCATCTGTGCCTATGGAGCTTGAAATCATGACAGAAACACAATGAGAAGAACATCATACCACGAGGTTTCCAATGACCATGACCATCATGAAGACGATCAGACACATCGTCTGTCCCGCAACCTCCATGCAGTCCCACATGGTCTCGATCCACTCTCCGCACAGCACCCGGAACACGATGAGGAAGGAGTGGAAGAAGTCGTGCATATGCCAGCGTGGCAGCTGGCAGTCATCAGAGATCTTACATACGCACTCCTTGTAGCTCTTTCCAAACAGCTGCATGCCCACCACAGCGAAGATAAACACGATGATGGCCAGCACGAGAGTCAGGTTGCCCAGAGCGCCAACAGAGTTACCGATGATCTTGATGAGCATGTTCAGGGTCGGCCAGGACTTGGCTAGCTTGAAGACTCTCAGCTGTTTGGAGAATGAAACAACAAAGATAATTCAAATGCGGTAGTGATAAATTTGAAAATCACCACGTAGCCTTATTCTCACAGTTACCAAAAATACCCTGCAGGATGATGTCAGGGTGGGCTGCTACAAAAAGTGCTTCTTTGTTATCACTGTTGCCACAGGTTTCAACCAGCTGTTAATCCCAAAGCTTCACTTACTGTAATAAAAACACAGGAAATTTGAGTTGCCTGCATGTTATCAGCTCGAGGACAATGTGTTTGTCCATCGCTGTGACTTAAAGAGCATCAAGTGTCACTTATTGCAAATGAATGTGGAAAACAGTTCAGCTACTTTTTCTTGCTGCTGCATCTGAAAGAAATGTGTTTGAACTGTTCCATGAAGTGTTTTTTTTTCACAGTTCTCAATCATTGTTACTATACATTGTACTAACCATGGACTGGGCAGCTGGATTTGTTTGCCCAGCACTGCAACACACACTAACCTTGTGCTTTGTTGACAAGACTCGGAGGAAAAGATTAATATTACCCTCGCGTCAATAAGTAAGAATAATAGGCATCTTAAGCCACAGGGTAATCAGTTTACTTTAGCATAAAGTCTTTAAAAAGAGGGCAAAAAGCCAAGCAGGATAACGATGCCTCACCCTGTCAACATTTCAGTCACTAATTAACAACCTATAAATATGCTGTTTTTCTCTCAAGACTCCAGAGGCCTTCCTGCTACCTCCTTCACAAAACTCACCATAAAATCCTATTAAATTAAATACCAGTGAAACATTAAGGGGTTTCCCCTCTCTGCTAATGGCTTTACCGCAATATTTAGAGAAAACACTTGCGTTATATCTAACCTTTTTAGTCCAAGTGTTTGCATTCAGGAAATTTAACACCGCTAAACCAATGCGCCACAAGCCTAGTGGGAATCAGTTACAATTACAGTATATTTTAACTTTTCTCTGCTTGAGGTGAGAAAAATAATGCAAAAAAAAAAAGAATAAATAGCCTTCTAAATCGGATCTTACCAATCTAAAGGACCTGAGCACAGACAGGCCTTCTACGTTGGCTAAGCCGAGCTCCATCAGACTGAGACTGACGATAATGCCATCAAAGATGTTCCAGCCCTCCTGGAAGTAGTAGTAAGGATCCAGGGCAATAATCTTGAAGCACATCTCAGCTGTGAAGATGCCTGTAAACACCTGTTGAGGACGATATCAAGCTCTGCATCAGAAGAGATTTTCATCAGATTCTTATAGAGAAGCAAAGATAATGAATAAATAAATAAAAATACTTGCCAGGTTTCCAACTGTGAGCACATTATCGAACTCTTTGGTCATGGGGTAATGCTCCATGGCCATGAATAGAGTGTTGAGGACAATGCAAATAGTGATGGTCAGATCCACAAAGGGGTCCATGACGACCATGCTTACAATCTCTTTGATCTTCAGCCACGCGGGACAACAATCCCATATCAGACAAGTGTTGGCAAATCTGTACCAGCAGGGTGGGCACTTCTGTCTCGATTCTTCAAGCTCTGAAAAAGGAGAACTTACTTTCACATATTGGATTAAAACCTTTATACGCAGTTACATTTACGAGATCATAATGAGACCAAAAGTGCATGTAGATCCTGACCTTCCATGGTGTTGGTGAGGATACTGGCCACGCTCAGGGCTCTCTGTCGACCCCCTGGTTCTTCTAAATAATCCATGGACGGCTGCAGGAAGCCCGACCTGCGCTTCTTTACCTCAGTATCTGTTGTTGTCCCCTACAGGAAAATAAAATAAAAAAAAGGCAAACTGAATCAGACCAAATACTTTAAGAGCAGCTAAACAATAAACTCCACAACAGATGAAATTGAGAGGAACAACAATGGCATATAACAATGTGCATCCCGAATAGGAGCAGTTTTTCTTGGAGCCATGGAGTAGTGAAGTTGGACTCCTGCCACCTGATCATAACCTCTATGCCCAGAATTTATATGTGCAGTCAGGAACAGGGGTGTGTATTGGTGAGGACCTTGCGAAACGATACGTATCCCGATACATGTGTCATGATACGATATCAGAAATGCTCGCGCCTGTCAAGGCAGTGAGCCATATTACAACATCTATAAGAGTGGAGGTGGTACTGGTTTTGGCTGATGTTTGCAAACCACTTAAACCATGTGTTTTAATTTTATTAACCATTCAAAATCTATTAATAATAGCCTGACTGGTCCTTTTTCTCCCTCTTTTTTCATATCAATAAATGTCTCATTTTTTTGAGAATTCTTTTGCTCATTTTCTTTCAAGATAAATTAAACTTTCAAAATCTACTACGAAGTGTGTCATTTTTACACGTTATAGATGCATTAAACTGTGTGAAATAACAAAAAGAAAAAAACCCAACTATTTGAATCTTCAGCAACACAAAGTATTTACTTTATTTCTTTCATTCTAAACTGAGTTCTCTGTCTATGAACTCGTGCTAAAGGCTTACTCCAAATAATTTTGCAAAAACAGGCATTCAAATTGGGAAGGAAAAAAAAAAACACGGCAAAACAACAGTCAAAACTTGAAAAACCAGAACAAAAACATTTAAATGGTTATTTCCAACCAACCTATGGAAAATACCATTAGCAAAGACGCCGCTAAAAGACCACTAAACACTCACTATTCCCTCTCTCTCATCCACTGTCTCTTCCGCTGATGCTCTTTCTCATCCTGCTGAACAACTCACCACAGCACAGGCCCCGCTGCCACTACTGTAATGTATATCAGTGAAAAGCTGCGCATCTTGGTTTTAGGAATCCATTGTAATTACGTTGATAGCGCGAATGGTTGAAGAGTTACAGTAATTCTAAGAATGCATGCCATTTTTTGTTTCACAGGCAACAGCACCCATTTTTAAAGGGTAATAATCGATATTTGGAGTCAGAAATCAATGTAGTATATCGTGAAAATAAGTATCGCGATATATCGGCATGTCGATATTTTAGCATAGTCAGGAAGGTCTCCAGTTCTGTAAGTTTAGGATTAGTTAGGATTTAGTTTGGGATTTCTGCTCTTTGCAGAATACATCTTCCTGGCTTCATTAAGCCGTCGCAGCTCGGATGAGAATTCGTATCTCCAACTCCGAGGCCATATTCTCTCAGTCAGAAAAGGATGGATTGCGCAATCCATGTGGGATATGAGCTGCAACTCATTTAAGTGTCACAGATGGAATGGAGCATCTACCGCAAAGCAGATGCTGTTGTGGTGAATGAAAAAAAGGCTCTCAGTTAACATTTAATCTACAACCTATCTGCTCGTTTTGTTTGCGACTGAAAGGATGAGTTTGTGAATACAAGCTCTCTTCAAAAGGTGGACGGAGACAAGAGAAGAGGTAAACGTGGGTTTTTTTTCTGCTGAGGTCGTTGTTGGTGCCAGAAAAGCGAGATAAAAAGGATGGATGGAAATCGGAAGGTGAGAGGCGGATTTGAGCCATTTTTGTTCTGAGTATGAAACGTGGTGAAAATCCAGCAAAATCGCAGCTCTTTTCCCATGATGCATTTATTTATCAACTTCAAAACAACCTGCAAGTATTAACTTGGAGGAGCTTGATGGGAAAATAAAACATCGAAACAGTTAAGTCACCTCAGGCAGCAGGAGACCTACAGGAGAGGTTGTTACAGAAGTTCCACCAACCAGGGACACCACGCCGTTGCAGTCTACGGTGCAGTGCATCTTTCCGTTGGCGGGCAGCACGATCCGCGGCGCCGCGAGGCTGGTCTGGCTGACGGCACTGCAGCGACGCTCGAGGCGGCGTGGCAGGAACAGGGAGCCCCGGCGGCTGTCGCTCTCCTCGAAGGTGCTGTGCTCGTCGTCAGCGAAGTCGTTCTCCGAGCCCATATCGCGCGCTCTGCCGCGGAAGCTGAAGAGGCTGGCGCGGCTGTTTCTCCGAGGTGAAAACAGGGAGCCACGAACACTGAGAAGAGACTGAGAGAGAGAGAAAGATAAAGGGAAGATGTGATTAGTGGGTGGAGGTCCGTAGAGCCATGGAACATGGGAGGCACACCAAAATATCACATGGTGTTGGGTGAACCTGAACGAGGACAATAAATGGAATGATAAAAAAATGGAAAAAAGGCAAAAAAGTCATTAATATGCTTTGCTCAAAAGCTTAAAGTGCCATAATTTCTGCAGTCGTCGCCAGTGAAGGGAAGATTCAAAACTTTTGATGCCAACTGTTGATATTTCTTATTATTTGATGTGTTATTGAAGAAAGAGTTTGACATTTTGAGATGATTAGAAGAGAAGATCAATATTTGCTCAGCTTGATATTGACTTGGGTATGGGGGGGGGGGGGGCACCACTGAAGAAATGATGGTTGAAAAACAGGTTTTGCCATGTCTCTTTCAGTCAGCATGTCTTCTCATGATCGTGATGCTCAGTCCACCGAGGACAAAGATAGGCGAAGTAAAAGCTTTCGTTATTGTGGCTTCACATGCTCATGCTTCCATTGTGCACAGAACATGTGATCTGTCACGGTCGTCCTGACGATGTTGACATACAGCGCAAGTGTTGCAAACGGTACGCACGAGCTAGCACGTACATTTCATATATGTACAGACGATGTTTGAACCTTCTTAAAGCATATCACACAGCTCATATCTGGTGTAGTTACAGTAAAGCACAAAAAGACAGATTCAGAGTTGTGCTTAAGTTGCTGGACAAGTGCACGTGACATGTGACTCTATGTGAGATGTGTCATGGTGTTAATTGACAAGGAGTGCCATTGTCCTTAAATAACGGTCCTCAAGAACCTCAGTCCCATCAGTAAATCCAATGAACAGACAGTTTAAAATCACCTGAAAAGCAACAAATGAATAATTTTAATGCAGAATTCAGGCTTTAACCACCATGAACAACACCTTGATAGTAATAGAAATGTCTGTACAAACCTTTTTGGATGAGTGGAAATAAGGGGGGAAGTAACTGAATTTAACATGAAATAAAACAGGCTGCTTCACTAAGAAACAAAACAAAAACACTGAACTGATTTTCTGGAACTAGATGACAGTTTTCAGCCTCTTGTTTAGAATGTTTAGTTTCTGTAGCCTTCTTTGCTCTAAATTTAGATGACAGATAAAGCACTTAAAGGATTCAAACTGGATGAGCTGTATCATCTTAGCAGTGTCTTTTATCCATTTATTGTTCTGTTGCCACAGAGCAACATTTGGGTCTTTCTGTATCTTTTTTCCCCAGGCATCAAAACCAGAGAAATCATTCTGGTTCTCTGGTACTGACTGACTGATTCATTCAATAAATAAATAAAAAAACACAGAGTTATGCAATGATAAAACAAGAGAAACAGGTGTTCAACAAGGGGCAACATCCAAGTTAAGATCAACAAGAAAGTGAAAAGAAAAAGGCAGTTCCTTGAATGACCACTAGGGTCTGTCCTCCAAAAAAACAAGCCACCCTATTATTGTAATGCAAAAATATAAACATAATACAGCCTGATTTAAAAGACAAAAGTTTTGTTTTCCATAGCTAGATTCCTGGAAACTGTATGGTGGTTGAATGTTTATAAAGCCTTTAATTTACATATAGCCAGGGAAGGAATTCTTTTGCTTGATGGCTGACACAGCCAACAGCTAGCAGGCGTCACTTTAGCCACTTAACACTTAGCGCAGCCTTTTTTTAAATTCTGAGCTGTGAATGAAGAGCTAAGAGTGTAAAGTCATTTTTACTTGAAAGAAAATATCTGAAGTGCTGTCAGACTGCTGTGACTCACTGCTGCTGGCCGAATTTTCCATCTAACTTTGTTAAAAAAAAAGAAAAGAAGTGTTTTTATGTGCCTGAGATAATTAGAAAGCTACACATTTAACTAAATAAATATCACAGAGGGTGGAAACAATTTGAAAGTTGGGAAATGTACCTGGTTTGGTGAGGAGCATCGTTTCTCATAAGACAGTCGGTTGGCATCAATGGAGAAGCGGAAGGTGGACCTCTTGATGCTGTCTTCAGACTGAGACTTGTGGAACTTGTCACAGACCCCCCTCTCCTCCTCCTCCTCCCTCTGCTTCCTCTTCTTCCGCCTGTTGCGTCGCTCCTTGGCACTTTTAGAGCTGAGCTTAGACGTGCCCGAGGAGGACTCGGAGGTGGGGTCCCCTCTGCCGCTGTAGTCGCCGCTCTCCGTGGCTGCTGCCGCGGCAACCTGCTGGCCAATCAGAGTACAAGCACAGTTGTCATGGCGACCCACTGCACGTCTCAGAGGCTCTCTTGGACTGGAGTGCAGGAGAGAGCCTGGCAGCTGAGAGAAACAGAAGAGACTCAGACGCCTTCTAAAAATGGATGTCTGAATGCTTTCATGCAAGTCAAAACATTCTTGCAGTTATGATGTTCCTTGTCTGGACGTGCAGTTAGATAACAACCAGGAAATATTCTCAGAAGCCTAACAGTACTGGTAAAAATCATTGTTTGATGGTGTGACCAGTATGATCATAGAAAAGTGCATTCAATCCATCACATGATGTGAGTTTGCAGCGGTCCTCTGTCTCACAAGGGCTTGATGATCTGAGGACGTAAGAGTCTGTCATCTGTACGTGGATGTGCAGAAGCTTGAGAAGACGGCATTCAGACAGTGAAGGATGCTTTAACATTCAGGGCGGTGGAGGGGGTCGAAAAAGGAAACAGCAGAGCAACGCAGCAACGGAAAAGAGAAGAACAAAACTCCACTACAGAGGATGGCATAAGACGTTACATAGAAGCATAGATTAGAAATGCAGACAGATACAGCCTCACAGCTGTTGATGCGAGGACAGATGTTCAAAAAAATAGAGATGTAAAAGGTGTTTCTATGGCAAGTAAAACATGGTGCATCAGTCTGGTGCAAGACTTTATTTTGGAGCTTCCACTACATACGTTGCTTTAATTTTTTTTTTTAAAAAGAAGTCAGTTTCACGACAATAAATCCGCAAAAGCCTGAGAATTATGTAATATGGGATTTAAGCTTTAATATGTGTTAAAATAAGGGATTTGTAAGCTGTATTTACTGGATACGTTATCAACTGTCCCATCAGGAACTTAAGTGGGGGCAAGTTTTGTTTTTAATAGTGTTCACATTGTCTTAAAACTTTTATATTGTTAATGTACAACTTTTTTCCTGTCTCACACATGTACCAGACACTTAATGTACGGAGCAAGGTAGCTCATCTGAGTCTTTTGTTCAATATTTTTCAAATAAAGAGCTGTCGGACCAAACACAGAATCAGCTTCTTTTCTGAGATACAGATGATCTGGATCAGTAGTCAGTGGGCGAAATCTGGTGATTTTATTGTCATCTTTTTAAATCTTTTTCTCATCTGTTTTGTCTCCTGACTACTGGTGATGGTGTGTCCATCACATATGACAGTATATCCCTCTGTCTCCTTGGCAACGATAGCTTTTAGATAAAGCATCAACGTCAATCAAGACTATTCTGGTCACTGTTTACTTTTCAAGCATGACGCGACAGAAATGACTTTGCAGCGAAGAAGTCGCCTGCGTCTCAAGTGTAACTTGAATTTGGACAAACAAAGATGAACATCCTGCCTGTGCCTCCTCCTGCTGCCTCTTCAGCTGCTCCAGCATGGCCTGGAACTCCTCCTCCTTCTGCTGCGCCTCCTCGATGGTGGCCTGGTTCTGCTCGTCGTACGCCATGGCCACCACAGCCAAGATGAGGTTGACCAGGTAGAAGGAGCCCAGGAATATCACCAGAACAAAGAAGATCATGTAGGGCTTCCCTGCCGCACGCAAAGTCTGGCACATTCAGGGTAAAGCAAGGGGGAAGGAGAAAGAGGGATTACAGTTAGAAGGTTTCCTAAATCTAATAAAAAATATAATAATAATGAAATAATTACTAATTAAGACACCCTTAATGTTATTACAGTCACAGGAAACAGGCCTGTTTATTGCATGAAAAGGTGAGTGAAGCTCAAAATCCTTGCAAACACTGCACAGTATGTTAAAAATAAAAAGAGTAAGAAAAATGTTATCAAATTTGCTATTACTGAGAGAGTAATGAGAAAGAAAAAAAAATAGGCTGCTCAAACAGCAGGGTATAGTTCAGTTAGCGAGGTCACTGATTCTGTACTGGAGACTCTTATTTAAAGGATGAAGGCAGCATCCTGATACCAGGGACCACGGATCAGGTGGAATAAATCAGAATACTTGAAGAAGACGTGATGTCTTATGCTGAAGAGGAAATCCTCATAAAATGGGTGTTTCAACAAGGCAACAACCTCAAACACAACAGTAAGCATAAGCATCTTGGTTCCATACCAAACCAGATTATCGTTATGGGGAGGCCAGTCCAGTCCTGGACCTTGATCCAATAGAAAACTTGAAGTAATTGCAAAAAAAAACCCAAAAACTGTTCACAGGTAGAAGTTGGTCGACTCCATGCTCACATAGGGGGGACGCAGTTCTCAGAAACAGCAGTTATACAACTGAATATTAGTTCAGAGATTTTTTAACAGCCTCATATTCATTTTTCTTTACTTCTATAAAGAAATATTTGGAAATTTGGAACTAAAAGCTATTGTAATCATTTTGATATTTCATTTTTCCTTTGTTAAATACACTGCTTCTCTTTTGAACAAAACCCTTAGGTCTCACTGGTCTTTCTGAAGTTCTACAGACCTGCTGGTAGAGGTTTTCCCAGAAGTCCTGGGTCATGAGTCGGAACAGGGAAAGGAAGGCCCAGCTGAAGGTGTCGAAGCTCGTGTAGCCATAGTCCGGATTACGACCCGCTTTGATACACAGGAAGCCCTCTGGACAGAGTCTTAAAGACACAATGGCGTTACAACACTTAGATGTTCCATGTTTAACATTAGCCATATAGATTTGTGCACAACTGGCAGATAAGGACAAATTACTCTATTAAAATAAGAGATAAACGTGTGGTGAGCAGCTCCAGTCGCTCTGGTCATACTGAATTTTCTTTTTTTTTGGCTGGTTTGGATACTTCAGGTAATGTTTTTTTTTTCTGGCATCTGTTATTATGGGTAACCATGACAACAGAAAAGGTGTTTAGGAGGAGGAACTAATTGAGGTTTCTAGTTCAAGAGATGCCCACAACCGGACTCCAAATCTGACAGGCTGATAAAGAAAATATATACGGGTGAATGGAAAGGTTTGCCAGATTTGCAAAAGCACGTAATATGAAATGCAGCTGTAGTTTTCAGTCCCGTTGCGGCGGGTGTTGACATTAATTGCATATGCTCGGACTTGCTATGCATCTGATTGAGCACATAAATAAAAGATGTCCAGCCTTACCCTGCACCGCTGCCGTTCCCACAGAGCAGAGCATCCCTGCTGCCAGGGAGGTAATAGTAATTACCTTAAGGGAGGGGAGACAGAGGGACAGTTAGTCAGAGCCACACCACTGGGGAGAGGCATCCAGGATAAACAAACAAAGGGCAGTGACGGGAACAGAGGAATAACATGTATCACGTAGCGCTTCTCCTGAGTGTTTTACAACCCATCCCAGTGTCCAAAATGGCAAATTAAGTCACTGATAGCATTAAGCTTCCAGACTTTCTCTCTCTATCTGGCTTTCTTCGTCTCTTGCCCGTCACGTAGCTGCTTCATGTCTTCTCGATATCCTACTGGTGGTCAGTGACTCATGCTCCTCTGGCACTTTAGGCTGCTCATGCCAGGCAGATGGGCACGGAGAGAATGACGAGGGCAAGTGAGGGTTTGAAAGAAGAGAGTTTCATCGCAGTGGCGATTATCCGCCACATTTGCCCCATCCTCCCACCAGCCCTTTTTAGAGAGTGCAGCCCCAGCTCCCGGCCATTTCTGTCACTCTCAATCATGGAGGCGAACCAGTGGGTCTGACCCCTCCTCCAGCGCAACAACCATCGCCACTACACTGATGCATGTCTGCATATGAAGTAGCCAGTATCTGACTCGGGCCATCTGGCACTAACTTGACCCTTCATTTCTGCCAGGCATTTGACTTTAAGCCTGGTAGAGCGTCTACTGCGTTTTCACACCACTTACGCTCATCATTGATATAATCCTCCCAGCTGAAGTTGTTCTTTGTCGCGTTCTGTCCAGCTGTAGAGTTGACGTAGTCGGTGATGTAGTCAGTGACATAGTCGGTGATGTTGTCAGTGATGTTGGTGCTGGCAGTGGCGTTGGTGGGGGTTATCAGACGCACGCACTTCTGCCTCAGGTTGCCCATAAAGAGCTGCAGGCCAATGAGGGCGAAGACGCTGAGGCAGAATACGGTGAGAATCATCACGTCCGACAGCTTTTTTACTGATTGAATCAGGGCGCCAACGATGGTCTTCAGGCCTAAATGGAAGAAAGGGCAAAAAGGGTTGGGAGAAAGGACACCACAAAGTGATTAATACCTGCTGGTTACGGCCACAGGCAGAGAAGAAGCTGCTAAAAGAGTTAAGAGGATCTGTGGTCAAAGTTCATACAAGAACCCATAACACAGATTCCTGCTAGTAATGGATAAACAATCATATTTGTTTTACTGTGTTTTATAACATGTTTTTTGTTTGAATAAACAGTTTAAGCTAGTTCTTTTTTGTGCAGACGCAAAAGCCCAGGGCAGAGCACTCAGTCATGTCGGTGTAGGTTTAGCATGCTGTACAGGAGCTCTGCGTGGTGACTACGTCTCAGGTGGGGACGTAGTTTAGGCATTAAACCACACCTCTCTGCATCTACTAAATCGTTCACTAAACCTCACTAAAAGTCCATCTACTACGGCAGCATCCACCTGTGTTGTTAAGTTATTGCTCATCACTCTCAGCATCTATGAATAGTCAGGCCTACAATCTCTGGAGAGTGATACAAAAGTATTTGATTGCAGTAATAATGGCATGTAAAGGGTGGAAGAGCCTCTCCAGATTGCGAGTGAGCATCTTGAGAAGCATCTTAAGGCATCGCTAGTTCACAAGTGAAGAAAGGATCGACAGGTGGTGTCTGTAGAAATACAAAAGCTGAACTGGTCTGTTGTGGTGATGAAAGAGCAGGACAAAAAGGCTACTCATTAGCCAATCAGGGAGGCCTGAGCCTCTCTGTTTCAACCATTAAACCGTTGGATGATTTAGATTATATATTGAGTGAGTAGACTGGCTGAAATGGTTTCATATCTCATGCAGCATGAACGTGGAGCATGAGGATAAGGAAAACCCACACAACCTTAACCAAGGAGGTATTTATGTCAAATGTCCAATAAAAACTTGTTCATGACTGATGTTGTTATTCTTCCAGATAAATTCATCTTCTGCAGCTGCAGAATGAACCAGTCCTTGAGTAAAGAACATGAAATGGAACCTGGTGTGGGTGCTCAGGACCATCTCTCCTGGCCACCAATTTATCGTTTCTGCAACCACAAGAATTTCTTCTCTTGAATTTTGACTGCTGCTTTTTAATAAATGTGTGCACCGGGTCATGATTTGCTGCCACCGCTGCTAATCCCACGAAAGGTGCTGCGGCTCTGGGCTTCTGCAGTGTTGAGAACAAAATAGATATCTGTGTGGGTGTGAGCTGGTCTAAGCACTCCACCACCAAACTGCCAAGAGTAAAGACTGATTCCAGCAGTGAAATGAACCTCTAGCAAACAAAAGCCTTAGAGCACGGGGACACCTTCGAGGACAGGAGGAACCTTCTCTCTGCAGTCCTGGATGCACAAAAAAAAGGATCTTTTGTGTCTGCAGCATACTTTTCACTCATAAGGCTGGTTGATTCTGCAACTTCAGCTGAAGAACTTGTCAATGAGAATAATATATCTTATTCATGAGCGTGCTCTGGAAAAAAGAAAAAAAAATCTACATATTAATTCTTCACACAGATAGCCTGATTGTCATAAAACCACAGTCCTTGCACAAGGCTTTGCGCTGCAACAAAAACAGAACCTAGCATGTTTATATGAGATCCATATAAAGCTATGAAAGAACAATGAGTATACATTATGTTGTGGCATTAAATGATAATCTTCATTTAAAAAAAAAGAGCCAATGAGACTTTCCAGGATGATTTACATATGAATTGGTGTGTGATGTAATTTGTTTTAGTGCTCAGATTATCATTACTCCACCACCTCAGCATGTAATTTTTTTTTTCCCAATGAGACACACAACACAGAACAAAACATGCACAAGAAAGCAAGGGTAAGGAGGAACCCTAAACACGTAAGTGCTTGCCACAAGAAAATCGGCTTTTGCAATGTCTCATGCAGAAAGGAAAAACAAATAGTGCACAAAATCTACTTGTACGGCTCCCAAGGCAAGAGTAGATTTTTCAACCAAAAAGAGTTCTGCCTTAAAGGGTGTGTCTAAAAGCTAAGAATCCCGTCAATCTGTGCAGATTGGAGCCAGATTCCAGCTTTTACTGGCCTTGGGACGAAGGCAGCATGAGGGACGGCGATAAGCGTCGTCAGGCTTAGCTACAGTGAGATGAGCTGAAAGGTGGGGGAGAAGGGGAGGGGGAGGGGCATGAGGAGCATGTTTGGATGCTAGCGAAACGCCAGTTAGCCATTAGCATTTCAATTATCCTACAGGCCTTGAAGGCTCTCTCACCTGGGATGACTGATATTGTTTTCAGGGCCCGCAGAACCCTGAAGGTTCGCAGTGCTGAGACATTGCCCAGGTCCACAAACTCTGTGACATATCTGTAAGGGAAGGGAGGGGAGGAGGGAGTGGGAGGGAGGGTGGGGCAGGAGGGCATTTTGGGGTGGGGGGTGGAGGGGGGGACGCACGCACATACACACACCGCAAGTCAGGCATCCACACACAGAAGGCGTGACAAGACAAAGAGGAGGGTCATGGGAAAGGGGTGGAGGGGGTGAGGAGGGGAGGAGGGAATGGCAAACGGTCACGCACAGAGGACAAGTGGCAGGAGTGCTGGCAGCAGCCGCCGGCAGCCTTACCTGGTATTACTGAGATAGTTTTCAAAGCTCGCAATACTCTGAATGTGCGCAGAGCTGAAACATTGCCTAGGTTTACAAACTCTGTTATATACCTGCAGGATTAGATGCACAGTTAATGCAAAGCATTACACCCACTGCTCAAACACACACACACATCTCAGAGATAAATCCACCTCGCACACAGCTTTCACAAATTTGAAGACTCTCTTCGACAGAGCAGGATAATAGAATCATGAAATCCTTTAATCGCTGTGTAATCCTTAAAGTGGCCATATTATGATTCTCCATGATTTCTGACTGATCCGTAGCAGTATTACAAATGAGAAATAAAAGCAGCAAAAGCTGACGTATTCCCACAAAAATGCTTTTCCAGTCCAACACTAGATGTAAGAACTCAAAGTGGTAATGAATCTATTTATTGTGGTGTTGGCAACTATGTCTAAATATGTAGATAAAAAGATATGGCTTAAGAGTGGCTTAAAGATGACATATGTCCTACGCACACTGGACTAGTATTATCTCGGGACCTGCAGTCATTTTTAAATTACTGACGTCTGTGTTTTCAAGAGCGCATTCAGATGAGATAAGTGAAGTCTGTGCTTTACTACAATTTACGGACGTTAATTCCCGGATATGACGTCAAAGCGCGCGTAGTGTAACATCCGGTCCTGCAATCATACGAACAATGGCGGGGAAAAACGTTTGTTTGCATTCTGTTGTGGGTAAATTGTATTTGAAGTAAGTGATCAGTGATCATACAGCTGCGCTTTGATTTGCAAGGAAAAAAAATAAAATGGTCACTTAAACAAGACACTGGTGTCCATGGTAACAGTAAACAAACCAGTAACTGGCACTTTTGTTGGCGTAAAGAAGATTTCTTCTCACTCGGCCATGCAGTCACTCACCTCGCCGTCGCTCTTCTGCTGGCTCTGAACTTATTTCTTTTTATTGGTCTCCAGCTTAATGTTGATAAATTTACTGAATTTTGTTCCAAAATGTCATCAGTTGCGTTATAAATCGCTGCCGCCATAAATCCACTGAGGAAAAGGCAGCGAGAGGAAACAAAAGAATTATTGAGATGCGTGTTCGAACTGGATTAAAATTACCCCGTGACCTGAAACAGGGAAGGTAATTTGCGCTGGAACTTTTACCGCTCTGGATCAACATCACAGACGTCGTCCGCAGTCATTACATCCTCAGATAAAACTAGTCCAGTGCAAAAAGGGCAAAAGTCTGTAATGTGATTTAAGCCCTGGTGTTTACTGAACAGAGATGTCACACTGAAATCTTTTTTGATACAGATCGTCACACTGTTCGCTTTCACGTTCTTAACCCGATTCTGACGGGTTCGAGTCGTTGTGCGCGTTTACAGGAGACGCTATGAATGCATCAAGAGAACACGCGCGTGTTCACGGGCCATCAGCGCCGGCAATCCCACCTTCTCCTTTCAAAATACGTCCGGCCATTTGGAGAAAAGCTACTCCACAGGTGCCGGAGATTCAAATTGGAGGGATGGAAAATGAGCCTAATATGGCCACTTTAACGTCACCAAATGCTTGCACATCTGGAGACCGTGCACTGTAAATGTGAGGGTTTCTTTCTGAATAGCTGAAGTCTTTGAGGCGTGAAGCAAATATGGGTCAAGGTACTCAAAGCTTTGGGGGATGGCATCCATTAAAGGAGAGTAGATGTAAGATTCCTGACAATGCTTTCAAAGTCTACACCAGTAAGCAGAAGATTCTGTCTGTTCTACTTCTCACATTCAGTAGTCGGCTGCCGCACTGATTAGCATTAAACGCATTTGCCTGCTTAATCTGTGCCAGATCAGTGAAGATGATCCTAACCGCATTTGTCATAATACTTACGCCATGAGTATTACACTGAAATCCAGCCAGTTCCAAGGGTCCCGCAGGAAAGTGAACTTCCCCACACAAAAGCCCCTGGCCAAGATCTTTATAAGGGACTCGAAGGTGTAAATCCCTGTGAATGTATACCTGGTAAACAAGGTGAGGGAGTGAGGAAAGGAAGAGACACGCAGAGAGAAATATTGATTTTGGTATCACAGGAAATGGAACAGAGCCAGTGTACCATGCATCAGCCAAAAAAAATTATTAACTTCATCACTGACTGTGGTTTTAAGGAAAAACAGAGCTGTGCTTCAGTTACTTCACAGTACTCACTTTAACAGCAGGTCCAAGCTCTTTAGAGGAAAATAATATGTTTTAGACTGAAAAATTATTTGATCTGTGCATTCAGTTTAGTCAAAGTGATCATTTTCTGCTGTTTGATCTAAGTTTTTGTCTTCATTTTTTCAAGCATTATCGTATCATGAAATGCGCAGTGACGTCAAATAGTCATCAACGTTGCCGCTATCACGAGCAAAATTCAAATTATCTGTAAAGCTGATCATGTTTTTAACACAGAAATAATAAAATAAAATGAAAACCTCATAATCTAGTTTTAAGGAATGCTCTCCAACTGTTGCCATGCCATTATTGATATATTGGATGCATTAAAATAATTAAAAAACAGAGAAAAGTAAAGTTCACATCAGGATACTTACTCTACATTCTTGGCCCACTCTGGAGGGTTACTCAGGGTCATGAAAGCACAGTTGGTCAGGATGGTGAACATGATCAACATGCTGAACATCGTAGAAACAAAGTCAAGGTGCACGGTGAAAGAAGTGAACTCTGCACTTTTGTAAGCTTCAAACATTCCAACCAAGACCAACAGTAATTAACCACAACTTCTCTCATTACTCTGCGATTTAGCAAACAGAAATCAGGACTGGTTAAGTCTGATTTAATGTCAATCAGCGAGAGAAAAAGGGACACATGTCTTTTTTATACAGTGCAGTTCTGGTTTCAGCTGCATCCTGACTGTAAATACTCTAAACAAAAGGAAAGTCTGAGCCAGGCATGATACCAAGTCTTTAACAGCAGCTGTTTTAATTCCCTCTTTTGTCTGACAAAGCCTTTAGTCCAAATCAAGCTTCATCTGCGGTAAACTCTGAAAGGATATGAGTGCACTAAAACTCTAATAGCCATCTTCCTTAGAGGGTTGAAGGGGCTCAGGATGTACAAGGCAGAAGTGGCATTGAAACGGAAGATTGCCTTCCCACGATTCAATACTATGAAGGTCTGAAAGACAAGCAGAAACAGAAGATTTTAAACCCCCCCCACCTCCTCATAAAACCTCGTCTCCTCCTGCTCAAGTCGACGAGAAAACAGTCAAACAAGATCTCCGTGACGATCGTGTCTGCTTTCGAGCAACCACGGCAGCAGTCCACCCACAGCCTGAGGTCTGTGGTGGTTATTTTCATGACACTGGTTGAGTTCACCTTCAGGCGAGACATGCTTGACACCTTAGTTCAACTGGCACAACAGCTCAGATTAGCATTTAGCACCTCTGTTGGCCAGGATTTTAAAGGATCTGACTCGGCTGAGCACATCTGAGAGAAAATCTAACATTAATGTGCAGAAGAACGGTACAATGTACAGCAGTTACAACTGATGTCTAGTGTATTTATCTACATAAGATGACTGATACCATTCTCACTTGCTTTCTCTATAAAATGGCTGAAAGTGATGTTTAATGTGGAAAAACTTAAATTTCCTTCCTTGTTTATGTCTAAGGTGACAGCTGCAAGTACCCCAATCAGTGGTGCAGGAAAATCCATTTCTAAATGTGGACAACTGAATTGTGACAGTTGATTAAATATTTTCTGTCTGTGTGTTATTGGATGCAATATCAACATTGTAAGATTGTATTATGCAAATCAAGACCAAGCACAGTAAAAAAAATTATGTTGACTTGTTGCGTTTCTATATATTGAAATGTTTTTTTTCTTCTTTTTGGGGGGATTTTGTGACACTGAATTGAACTGAATTGGATGTTTTCTCCGACTTAACAACTAAACCCATGAACAGCCTGTAGTCGTGTTGCAATAAAATGCGCACGGTTTAAACTACTGTGAATATGACTGCATGATTTTGTTCTGTGGTATTACGAAGAATTTCTCTCACTCTTTGAGAATATAAATAACTTATAGGAACTAGTCCGAAACTGAACATAACCTTGTGCTCAGCATAAAGGTTGCCATGGCGATCTGAAACAGAGCCATCCTTCTTTTATCCGAATAATCTGATTTTGCAGTACACCCATATGCAGACTGACGACTTTACATGAGAAACACTCTTTTATAGTGTGAAACATCTTTGTGTATTTTTCCAACACATTCTCTGCCATCTGAGTAACACCTATCTAGAAGCTTCCACATCTACTCATTTCCTTCTTTTAAAGTATGTTTAGATTCTTGGGCAATTAGCCCCAGGATTTAATGATGCTACAGACCTCCAGCGAGTGCAGACCTGCAATGTATCAAAATTCCGTGTCATGCCATAATTGGAAGCTAAATCGGTTTACATAATGATGCTTTGAGGGCATCATCAGGGACTTATTTTAGAGGTATTCATCCATGTGCCTTTTAATGTTCTCTTTCATTAGGAGTTCAAATGGTTGATTGGACTGACAGTGAGACAGACCTTCTGATTGCTGTAGAAGGGGTCCAGGTCCTCCAGGGGGGTTGACACCAGGTGTGGAGGTGTGTCCCCATAGATGAAGGGAAGTGATTTCCCCGCCTCCAAGTCGCTGTTAGGCTTGGGCCCATTTTCGTCGTCGCTGTCACTGCGGCGCTCCGCCCGTGGTCTCCGAGCCTCCTCCTCGGCGATGTGCCTCTCAATGGCGGCCAACGACTCGGGGACGAAGGGGCGGAAGCTGTCAGGTCCGGGCGGTACAAGCAGCTGTGCCATCTTGTCATCCTGCTCCTTCAGAGGGCAGCAAGGGGCTCAGCTGGGGAGGAGAGCTGCGGCAGCAAAAATAAGAGGGAGAAGCCATGAGTCACTGCCTGAAAATAGTCTGCACCTTGGGCTTCAGCTCATCCACCTGGATAACACCACATCATGATGCAAACTGGTGGAATACCTGCCGACTTAAATCAGAAAAAGGAAGATGTTCTTGGCAAAAGGTGTCAGATGAGGGTTATAAACCGAGGTAGATTTATAGAGCACCACTCTGTATTACATTACACATGAGCTCCTGAGGGGAAATAAATAATTCACAACCGGCTACACTGTAAAACGTATCTTCCCTTATATCAATGGTATTATACCATTCAACAAAAGACTAAAAATCCATTTACATAAAGGTATAGGGATATTTTTTGATATTTCAGTATTTATTTTTTTCTAAGCTAAAAGAATGGCTCAGCATTTCCACTGTGGAACTATAATGTACCGAGAGCAGCCACCAGACTCCTCTCCTTTCATTAATAACGCCATTGTTTCCTTTTCATGACAACTATTCAGTCAACTCAATCACGGTGGGCACTTTGCTTCGGGAAAAGCCCGGTGACAGAACTGTTTTCTGTAAGCACTGATTACTGGTTTACGTATGCGGTTGTAAACGAGGCTTGTAGAAAACATTGGTAAATTCTATGACTGCTCCCTGACCACACAATAAAAATCTTAATCTGTAGGCAGCTTTTTCCCTCCTCGATCACCCTTTCTTTATTCCACAACATCTGGACTGACAGATGTTGCACTGGGCTTCCTCGCTGTGATGACTAAACATTTTGGCAGCACTGTAACCTTACACTGCCACCGCTTACTACCACTGGGCCAGGACCTGCAGGAAAACACATCAACGTAGAAGGAAGCTTTGAACATCAGTTTTCAATAAAATTTTTTAAACCCAACTAAAACCTTTTCATCAATTTAACCAGACAGTTTACGTTGTTAAATATAACCTACTGGTTTTTGCTTAAACATGACTAGAAAACAGCTTTATAGACTGACACACGTAGATCTGATATCTAAACTCAACCAAGCGGGACCCAAACAACAAAGAATAAAAAAAATATCTGCTGCCAGAAACTGGTTTCACACTCAGGCTTCCTGTAATGTACCATTTTATTTGTAAAACGCTTGCAGAGAGAGTTTGGGGGAGGGATGTACATGGCTGTGGGGGTAAGGTTGGGACATGACGGGCTAATTTGCATATTAATAAATGTGTGCATGCTAAATGAGATAGAGGTGTCGCATGAGATCAAAGACATTAAAAAAAAAACAATAAACAAATAAACTATATACGTATTTTCATGAACAGAGATTCATTTCCACAGGTTCAATCAATGACGCAACACAGATTTTCTTTTTCAGCACAGGAGAGGTTGTACAAGCTTTATATATTATGTTTATTTCATCTCTCTTTTTTGCCACTGTCTCTGTCTTTCATGTTGATCAGATTTATTCTCTACCAGCTTTTCGTTTGCTGGAAGTAATAAAAAGAAAAAACCAAAGGGCCGATCTTCTTAATATGTTGTCATTATATTAAAAGCTCCTACCCTGACATGTTAATTTGCCATTACATTTTAGAAGATATTAAGTTTATAGAGACAGAGGTGTAAATGAAAGGCTGGGAGACAGAAAGCCTGGGAAAGAGCACATTTCACATGCTAATGGTTCTGAGTGACTAATACCAAACTGAGTGCCTTCTGTATAACACAATAGTCTGACGGTTGCAGTTGTATAACTGATGACTGATGACTTGAGTTTATGTGAAAATCAACGCATGGAAAATAAAATAAAAAATAAGAAATTCTATGTTTATATCCATGGTTTTACTCTCTGTTAGTTCAGAATGTACAGTACAGTGTCGTATACTTTTACAGTTAATTAAACAGATTTTGAATAGCTTTCAGTATCAACAGATGCAAACAGATAGGTGTTTGTAGGGTTTTGTTGTTTTTTTTGTCCCTGCCACAATAAGCAGTCAAACCGGATTCCCCTGTCAACCATCTACTATACCAACCTTAGCAACCAGAGACCCATCTACTTCCCACAGGAAATTGTGAGAAGGCACACAAACAATCCCCCCCGCCCCCTTAAAAAAAAAAAAAAAATTCCCAGTGAGCCATCATTATCTGCAGAGCCACGAGTGGGTCCTGTTCCTAGTGGGATGCCGTGTGCAGGCTCTGAAAACAGGAACCTCCCCCATGGCTGGATCTGCGATGTCCCCTGATTCATCGGCTTTTCTTCCTTTTTCTAATTCAAGTGGGGAGAATGAAGATTGCCTCCACTTCCAGTTTAATCTACTTAATTTTCCACTTTGAAAGGCATGGGAAGAAACAGAAACACACCATCTATGTAACCTTTAAAGGGCAACTTGGAGGTTGGACACCACTATACAGCACAGTGTACATTAATGATAGAATAATAAGATTTTCAGAACCAGAGAAATATATAATATGCCATAAACTATATTTTGAGATGAAATTGTTATAAATAACTTCCGCATCTTATGAAGCACCGACCGGAAGTGACGACACGCGAGGGAGTGGCGCCTCAGTCAGCATCAATGACTGTATATAATAATGGTCTGACACTGTCCCGTCCTGTGTGCAGAGGCACTTCTTTCCCTCTTGTCTTCCACCAAAAAAATAGAGGAGAGAGAAGATGAAGTGGATGATCCAAAACCTGGATCATCCA
>JBAMYA010000012.1:4861120-4896805 GCA_037176975.1 Arrhamphus sclerolepis | reverse complement strand
CAAAGTGCTTTACATCTACATAAAATCACAAGAGGCAAATAAAATCATTCCATAAAACATATAAATAATCAATAATTGATTAAATTCAAAATGAAGAGTGCAGAATAAAAGTATAATTTAAAATTTAAAAATTAAGGGGAAAAAGATGAAAACAGCAGTTAAAACTATTTTGCTTTTGGATCTAAAATTCAGGTTTAAAATGACTAAATATGGAACTTTATTCAAATGCAGCTGAGAACAGGTGGTTAAACAACCTACTTTGCCAGCAATCACACTTTCTTGTATAGTGTTGTTCTTTTTTAAAAATTAGATTCAGCTTTATTGCCATTGCAAATGTACAGGACAAGGCAATGAAATGAAGTTTAACATCCAACCAGAAGTAAAATAAGCAGCAAGTACAGGATAAATGATATCTACAATATGTAAAAATATACACAGGTACTAAAGACATCATCTTACAGGTGGATGTATACGATGAACATGATGTACAGACGGATGTACTATGAGCATAAAAGTTCTATGAAAACACTATACAGAACCAGCTTTATCAGATTTTATTTCTTTCCCTGTAGACCTTCAGAGCTTCCATCGTGCTATGTAGCAACAGTGACACTTTAAGTTCTCTTCAGTTAGTTAAAGGGACCTCGTCTGGAGTTTAGCATTACCCTCAATGCCAGCCTGAGAATTATCTTGGTTTTAGTCTGGTTTTCTCGTCTTGGCTGCACATTCTGCTCTTGAGGAACATGCCCATAGCATAATGGTGCCACCACCGTGTTTCTCTGTGGGGTAGTGGTGTTGATGAGGAGCGATGCCTGAAAGTTCTGTCTCAGTGGGAGTCCTTTTAAATCGTCCTCGTAAAACTCCTCATTTGTAGCTTGTACCAATAATTTTCTACTTACCAACGGTTAAAGTCAGTGTTCGCCCGGGGATATTAGCAGTTCAGAAATCATTTTATGCCCTTGACCTGCTCCGCCCTCCTGCAGTTTTATGATGATGGTCTGTAGAGATGTTTTTGGTCCTTGTGGCTGTTTTTGTTTTTTTTTTCTTCATCTTAAACTTGATATTCTATGTGAGTGGAGTGACTGCCCACATTTTTCTTTTTAAAGACATTCTAAATATATATATATATATTTGGTTGTTTCCTTGTTTGGTATTTTTAAGGTCTGTTTAAACTGAATAATTCAAATGAAAGAGAGTTACACTTTTTTCCCCCTGCTTCTTCATGGAATTTAGAGTCCCTGAACACAGTGGTTGAACTGAAGGAAACCGATGAGTCGCAGGCGGTAAATCCATCACTGTCCTCATCATCCTCACCACATCCTTCTCAGCAACAGCCGTCGCTGTCGTCTTGGCGCCAGTCGCTGGCTCATCTCCAGGAGGAAAGTGATCTGCATCTGCCGTCATTTCGGGGGAAGGACTTATGCGATGCCCGCTGTGCTCTTGCCAAAGTTCTGACATCTTCAGTTTCCAAAGGGGCGTTGGTCAAACGTTTGAGGAACTCTACGGCTTTCCCAAGATTTAACGTCTCCTCCTGCGTGTCTATGGCCCACGAGTGTCCAGATAATGAGGGTTTGTGTGCAGAGCTCGAGTCAGTACTCAATTCTAACCTTCCAACTGAAGAGTGGGAGGACCCAGTACAGAGGAGGAGATTGACCACGTTCAAGGTGGTTCCTCCAACGAAACCTATGTCCTGTGATCCAGAGCTGAATGTGGATATACCAGACCAGTACAAGATGTCAGCAGAAGATAATCCTGGCAGCGAAGGTTCTCCTGAAGATGAGTCAAGTCAAATGGAGAATAAGGAAGAGCCATGTTCTCCTGACAGATCAGAGAATGCAAGTACTGAACCTTCTCAGCAGAATCAGATGAATGACACCTCACCTTCTCCTCCACCTCTACCAGATGTAGTCAGTCAGAATGCTCCAGACACACCTCCGTCTGAGGTTGGAGATGCTAACAAAACACAGCAGGAGGTGGTAGAACCAGAGGTTACGTCTGAGGTGATCCAGTCAGACTGCAGCAATGGAGAGATTATCTCTGAGGGTCATGTGAGCTCAGATGATCCCGTTGCAGACATGGACCCATGTGCAGATGAGAAGAACACAGAGGAGAAACTTTTACAAGACGAAAAGGAGGAGGAAGTTAGCTTTCCTCCTCCTCCACCTCCCGTCTTTTTTAAAGATGATGTTGAAGCTGTACACAATGAAGTCCCTGAAGCTTCATCTATACCATCTCCTCAACCAGCAAGTCCCACATTGAATGGGCATACCAAAGACCTGGGCGTGGCTCAGACTGACAAGTCTACCTCAGCGACGCCTGCACAGCCTCTGGATAACACCAATGCGACCCCATCTAAATTTGCGCAGGCAGTGGCCATGGCTGTCCAGAGATGTCGCCTTCAGAGCCTTAGTAAAGGTCTGAGTCCACAAGTCTCCAGTGGTCCTCAGGGTGCACTTCAGTCACCGCCCAGGTCCACATACCAGTATGGTGAGTTCTGTGATCTTCTTGTAGCTTTAAGTGAAGACGATAGACTGTCAGAATTCATGCATTCACTGTTGAGTCCGATTTTCATAGATTAGTAAAGATGTCCGATCAATGTGGGTAATATATAACCCTGATTACGTTGAAAGGCTTTCTGAATTTTGATTATATCATTTTATATTTAGAAACTTAAAACCACTTTGAGGTGGCTCAGAACATTTGTCACTCCACACATCAGTGTGTTTATAGATTAAGAAACTGTAAATTATCTGAAGGTGGCCCTCCATTGTTATTGGATTCAACAGTGGTGATAAATCTGCTCTTTTAAACTGGATAAACTAACCTATATTTGATTGACAGTTACCACATACTGTCACAGCACATGATCATTTACCATATTAAGAAAAATCCTGATAAGTTTTAGGAGTACGAGCAGCAGCAGCATCTCTCACCTCTCAGGTCAAAGTTACAATTGCAATTAATCCCCAGTGGAAAATGATGCTGTTTCAGTGTAAATTACTTAAAAAGAGAGAGGACAAAAAAGATAAAGTTCAACATCTGGGTTTTAGAGGTGCTCCTTCACAGTAGCATGTCCAGGATTATACCATCGGTTGCTGTTTTCAATTCTGTCTTTAAAATTTGTCCATCAGACATAATAGGTGTCATAAAAATTTCCATTTTTTTCAAAATTCCATTCCCTGTGTTTTTGGTTTTTTTTGTGCATTGACAGGTTTAATTAAAGCCTCGTCTAACTAATCTGCAGTTCAGGTGCTTCCATCTAACGTAATTGTTGAGGTCAGGTGGTGTAGAAATGCAGGAAATGTGTGTTTTAAAATGTTTTTATTTTGTCTAGGGAGAATATTTCTGGATGTTTGAAGTCTGTGTGTTTGCTGGAGGCCCTCCTGCCTATACAGGAAGTGATTCTGAAACATTTCTTTCTCTTTCTTTTTCCTCCTCCAGGTGCCTGACCTTCCACAAACATCTATAAATAGTATTTCTCATTAAAGCTGTGGACTGACACCTGGCTCAGCACTTGACTTAAAAAAAACAACCTTTGAGGTCAACTGATTTCTTTCCACAATCTGCATGAGTTTTATGAAAAGGCAAAGGATTGTGATCGTTTTTATTATTAATCATTTTTTTCTTTTTTTGGTGTGTCTTTTGCAAGTTGCCTTTTTTGATTTTGTGTTTTGAATTTACATTTACAGGTTGAAACTAACTTTTTCTGAAGTTGAAAATGCCATATGTACAGGACACACGTTGAACTGACAATATCCTGTTTTTTTTCTGAGCTTCCTTTTACATTTTCATTCAACGTGCCAAGACGGATACAACATTGACGTGAGCTTTCTTTTTAAAAAAAAAAAAATATATGTATGTATATATGTCTCTGCAAAACAAAAAACTGCAATACAGGTTTGCTTCATGTTTGTGGTGGACTTCCTGTTTTGTTTTGATGTACATTTTAATCCTTTAAGACGCCATCGATGCAGTTAAACTTGGAACTGTGGTGCAAGATGTTTCCGTTTTCAGCCAGCAGGTGGCAGAAGAGTGTTGCTTCTAAAATGTTTGCGCTCAACAGTTTTTGTCAAAATGTATACAGAAAATCTATCTCAGTGAATATCATAAGTTATGCATTTTTGTAATTTAAAAAAAAAAAAACATTGAAAAATATTGTTTCTGTTGACTTAACAGGAATTAATTTAATTAAAAGGTCATGTTTTGTCTTTCATCGAGCTGTATCTTTTTCTTATGTCACTGAAAACTTACTATGTAGATTAGAGCATATCCTGCATTTTCAGCAATGTTTGTTTTCCTTTTTTTAAAAAGGGAAAAACAACTTTTTGGAAGCATCAGTTTTATGCCAAGCATTTCATTGCCTTCTTGAATAAACTCAGTCCACTTTGCACACACTGTGGTGTCTTTAACGGACCTGTACCTCGGGGCAATACTGCATAGCTATACTTGGGTGCCAAAAGAATCCGCACTGCTATACGTATCGATCCGGCCCTGGCCTTGGAGGAACAGCAAGGAGCTCTGTGAGGTAGAGACCTAGCCAGAACCGCCTGTGGCGAAAGCTCCCTGTTTGCCAGGCCTGGACTGAGTGGGCTCGCTTCAAGACTCCCTCTCTCTCTCCCTCTAACGCTCCCTTGCTGTACCTGAAGATGGAGGGAGAGAGAAATAGGAGGACGAGTTGCTGGTGGATGATGGGAAGTGACCGTTGACCCTGTCGTGTTTCTGCGCCGCTCCCCCCAGAGGGAGCGCTTGGCCCTCAAGGGCACAGCCGTGTCACGCTGCCGTTGTCATGGAGAATGCCATTACCGCCCCTAAGGGAGAGAGCT
The DNA here is from genome assembly GCA_037176975.1 of Arrhamphus sclerolepis. Taxonomy (NCBI): domain Eukaryota; kingdom Metazoa; phylum Chordata; class Actinopteri; order Beloniformes; family Hemiramphidae; genus Arrhamphus; species Arrhamphus sclerolepis. The sequence continues at coordinate 4,891,982 of JBAMYA010000012.1, read as the reverse complement.
ATGTCCAGTGTTTATTAAAAAAAAAAAAAAAAAGTCCTCTGGAAAAGAAACACTCATGTTAGAGAGAAGATCTTTTACCGCCCACAGCAATATCATCGACTGTAAGTGACAAGTTTGGCATTATCTTTTTATGTCCAGGGAAAGGTTGAATCTCAGCCTGACCACTGACGTCCATGATTATACAGACAAAAGTGCATCGCTACGAGTAACAAAGAGGATTTGTTTGGAAGGTTTTCGTGACAGCGTTCATCCTAAATCCTCAAAACTTAATGGAAAATGTCAGACAACCCACTCCAAAGCGTTCCAATTTCTTTACTTTTTCTTCATAAATACACAAGCTTGTGATCAATTAAATCAGGAATAAAATGACACTAGTTAATGTCCTCATGTACATGTTTAATTTTCTACAGCTCAGGTGATAGATCCAATGGATACCTCCACCTGAACAAGTAACCCCTCCCCCTCCTAAAAATGCCAAGACCACACAGACTGAAGTTGTTTTAATTCATCACCTTGACATAATGAAAAGCAGGCTTTTAGCCAGAGAGAGGACGTCCAGGTGTCCTTTGGACACCCTGTTATTGAAGAAAAAAAAAAAAGATTTGCTATTGGACGGCCTAAAAAACTAACTTTAAACTTGGGAAGTAGAGCTGGGAGCTTTGACAAGAGTGGAGACGTTCTAAGTAATTAAAACTAAAGCCTCTCAGCTGTGATATCAGTCTGGCCTATGTTTTTTTGTTTGTTTGTTTTTTTTTTTCCCTACAAATGATCCTCCTAAGTTTAAAGCTAAGTTAAAGCTGTTGTCTCAAAAGCCTGGCTAAAACTGGAATTTTTTTAATTTTTACTTTATTTTAAAAAACCAAAACATAAGTTCAAGTTGGAAAATCCAAAGTTTTAAAGGGTAAAACTTTAGATTTTAAACTTTAGATTTTGTCTAGAGGACAAAAAGGCAGAGCTGGTAACAGTTTCCTTTTTTTGTTGTTTTTTTTTAAAAGACAAATGCAATGTCACCAGCGTGTCAAAACGCTAGTAAACTTTCTTCAAATGACATTTGAAGGGGACGACTGCTGAGAGTACAGATGGACTGAGCTGCCAGAAAAGACACGGCTGAATGAAAGTTATCGCAGTTTCGTAGATTCTTTGAAGTCCATCGTGTTGATGAAGATGAGCTCTGTGAAGCTAATAAGTCATTTCACACACATTTTTCTTTGCAATGCAACTGTGATATGTAAGTTACAGATGCTTAAATACAGTTTTAACAACCAAAGTTGCAGGAGAAGCGTCTCAAACATGAAAGTTTGTGAAGTAGACTGGTGCAGGGTGCACTTGGAGGTCTTCAGGAGGAACAAGGGGGAAAATAAATAAATCATGCAAACAGAACATCCAGCACACCTTCACAAGTAGAGTGAAAAACCAAACTGAATTGAACCCTTTGATGCAGAGTGGTCACTACAACTGTTCACTGTTAAGGAATAAACACATTTGATGAGGGTTTTTTTGCATTTCAAACATCAAATGTCTCTGATAACCACCACCAACCCACTGGTGAATTAATTATAAGACGAGCTAACTTGAGTTATTTATTGTAACTTCAACTTAACTTTTTTCCCTTCCTCTCTCTCTCTTCTTTTTTTAGTCCTGAACATTTCGAATAGCAGCAAATCATTATAAAATTCTGACTTGGCCCACACACTCCTGCAAAAACTACAGCTTAAATCAATACGGTAATAGCTGGCCCACACAAATGGTGGTAATTCACATTTAGCATTTATTTATTCCTTCATCTCTTCATTCATCTCTATTTAGTTCTCCATCTGATGTATTTGGGGGGGAAAAAAAATGCCCAAAAGCTGGTAGAAGTCAGAATGCGATTATAAAACAGTGTGTAGGCCTGAGGCGTGTTTCACCAGATCCACTATGTCTGATGTGTGTCAGGGGCGCACATGTGCGTTGTAGACCGCTAATATATGTGTGTTTACATGACACCTCCATGCTTGGGTAGAAATAATCAATAGATGAATCACCCAAAGCAGTGGAGCTCTCCCCAGGCAGTGTGGTGCAGCTTAATGCTATTCTTTTCATTCACCTTGGGAATGGCATCCATCAGTGCCCCCCCCTTCCTCTCAAAACTGAGGCACGGTTGCCTAAAACATCACCAACGCTTGAGGGGCTGCTTGGAAAGTGATGCAGGGAGAGCGCAGTTGACCTCTCACCTTCTCCATGTTTTCGCTTGCTTCCCTCCTCTTTGGCGGAGCGGCAAATCACAGAGTTCCTGCCTCATTGGCATTGTCAGACGCTTACAGTAGTGTTTTTCAGTTTTGTGCTGCTGGTTAACTGGTTCAAATGTTATGGAAATGATATTTACCTCTTCTTTGATCCTGTAAACTCCAAACAGGAAGACCTTTTTTCTTTCTTTCTTTCTTTTTTTTTTTTTTTTATCCCCTCCAGTTGAGGGAAGACGGACTCAAAGAGGCACTATAAATACAAAGAAACGGGAAAATAGAAATCCAAACCAACCCGGCATTTAAATCAGTCATACATCTGAAACACTCAGGCACAAAATCATGATTTTTTAAAACCTATATATATATATGTCTGTAATTTTTCTTCATACGTCCCTGTCCACTGAATCCTGAGGGTGAAATACAAACCTGTGACAAACAGTCAAACATCTGCAGTGACAAACTGACGCCATCGTACCAGCTAATTTGTCAGGAAGCAGTTGTTCCTTCGGTTTAAACAGACGCCCCTTCCCCTCCCATTCCATGCAATGAAACAAATGAGAGCTTCATGCAAACCCATACATTTCCTCCCGTTGTGGTGCCACCGGTGCAGAGCGTCTCAGGTTTGTTATCACTCTGCAGCCGCCCGGCGTGATCATTAATCTAACTGAGAACTTGCTGTGATGAAGCTGTGACTGGTAGTGCAGTGTGGCCGTAAGACCAAAAGGGGGCACAGTAATCCCTGCTTCAGACTGGGGAGGCTGGGACGAGCCTGAGGAATACACTTGTCCTTATTGATGATGTAGAGCTAAAAGCCTGGGACAGTCAGAATTATTAGGAAAGTTTTTCTTGTTGTTCTTTTTTCCCCCCTTTTCCCTTTATTATTATAAAATAATCCAAGCAGCTGGAAATGACTCGCACCTTAATGTGAGACCCTGTTTCAAGAGTCTCCCTTCTACAACCATTTTAATCTTTAAATGCTCAATAAGAACAGCATTTGCAAATCTATTACTCTTTTATTTAATTTTTTTCCCCTCCACACGACAAATCACACCTTTTCCTGTCTTATTTGATTGTTTCTTGATGGCACCTCAGCAGTCTGCAGCATTCCTGAAAATACTTGAATTTTGCTTCTTTTCTTTTTTTTTCTTTTGGTCTGTCATCATTAATAATTCATCTCTTTTTCTTGGATACTAAAACAACAACAAACAGAACAACAGCTCGGATAATGTATTCAGTCAAAAGCTCCATGTCTGGGGGAGGAGGAGAGGGGACAAGCGAAAATGTGCACTGGAGTGAGACAAGAGAGCACCCCGACAGGGAGAGGCTCAATGTCACTCCACAGCATGGCGGGAAGGAAGAAAAACAAACGCCAGAGGGGAAAAGAATAAAAAAATAAAAAAAAACACAAAGTGGAGGATACAGTTTTGGAGTCATAAAAGCCCAATTAGAGACATTAGAGTCCTTTAAAGGATTGTAGTGAACAATTTGTGACTGCAATTTTTTTAGGTTGATTGTGCCATTAATGTGGGTGATAAATAAGGCATTTATTTTGTTGGTGGCATATGGAAAAGCTTTCAAAGAAGCAAAGCAAAAAAAAAAGAAGAAGAAAGAGCAAAACAATAATTCAAGGTTACACATATGCTGTGGCAAATCTGCACCCCGGCTGTCCATTGACTCAGCTGCCTTACTTTAAATCTCGTCACCCCTTCATTTGGAGGAGCTCGACCTTGAATGTCTCCAGCGTGAACCAGCGCCCCAGCTTTCACATTACGCCAGAATGGATCATGACTCATTCAATTCAAACCCATCAAGAGAGCACAATACGAGGCAAATTAGCCGCCATTATTTAAACACTTTCACCACCCCAAATTGAGGTTAGACGACAATTAGTTACATTTATTTCCCCCTCAGATGTCTTCATGGTGTCCTGTTGTCTCTAACCATGAGTTGGACTTTGATATTTAAAGCATATCTTTAATTCGCATCTCAGTTAAAGAAATATTAGCTGTCCTTAATTAATGCTTCTTTTTAAAAAAATAAAACCAAACAAACAAAAAACATCTGCGTGACAGCTCTGAAAAATAAAATAGTTTTTAGCGGCAGCAGTCATTCTTTCAACCATTGAAGTATTTTGTCTTTGAAGCCGCATTCAGTGCTTGAAACTCAAAAGGAGGACGAAAGGCCAGGAAATTATTTAGACTCGCACCAGCTTTTTTTTTTTTTGCTGCAGTTTTCCATCTTCTAATATCTCATCTAACTTTTAAGTGTTTACCAAGTGGAATGTTTCACACTTCACGATAAGGTACAGAAAATGTTGATTAATTACCACTTAATTATCAGAAAACAAACCATGAACTGAGCACTACTTAACCGCTAGTTAATCAAGTTTTACTCTTTTTACTCTGGGCTCTAAACAGTAATGTTTAAGTTGTAATAAGCATTTTGTGTATGGTATTATTGTAAAATGTTACTGAGCATTTCATTTTCCAGTGTTGTCGTATATAATTTTATATTTATTTTAGAGTGAACAAGGTCGTAAAGAAAGTCCGATATGAGGCTGGCGGGAGCACACAGGTGGCTTAATGACTGGTTTTCTAGCTTTCTGTCCCTTCCTCCTTCCCAAAAAGCTTTCAAATACAATGCACATCTGCCGCTCCGTCTTTAAATCCAGCTCTGCTGTGGATTTTAAGGTTAAGAGCCTGACAGATGTGGCTACTTTCCTTTTTAAAGACATGATGTAAAAAAAAGAAAGAAAAAAAGAAAAATCCCTTCAAGAATTTGTTGAGGAAAAAGTGTTGGGGGCAGCGCCATCAGCAGGTGCTCCCACCACCTTCCAGCTCGGGCTCTTTGTAGAGCCTAAAGAGAGCTTTAAACCCCCCACCCCACCCCCCTCACCCCCCAACGTGCCATCACACTTAGGATAAACAAACGTGAACACTACGCACGGCAGGAGTCTGCTATTCAGAGTCAAATGGACCTGAGTCCAAAACCTGTCCATGTCATCTGGGGATGCTTTCAGAGTTCTGGCAGAGGAACGGTTACGAAACAAAAGGAAAAGCGGTAAACACGGCTGCACACGTCTGTCACATATAGTTTAGTAGGAGTTAAATCTGTATTTGTGACTACTGCCAAATGCTGTTTTGTTCCACTGAGGAGGAGTTTGCTGAGCCTAAATGTCTGTCTCGCTCCTGCTCGCTCTCTGGAAAAAGAAAAAAGAAAAAGATTTTTGAATTTAAGATGAGATAAACATTGCTTTTAAATTCAGGCGTATTTGCCTTCCTGTTACACTATTGGCATCTAAACATCGCTGCTCTGTAGCACATTTTTACCTTCATGTGGAATGATTTGAAAAGCAGAAAACAAAACCATGTTATGAGAAAGAAACAGCCAACAATGGTGCCACTGAGAGACTAGAAACACTTAAGGAAAAGAGAAAAAAATTCTCATGTGGCCTTAATTTGTCAGTAAAAAGAGATGTTTTCCCAGCTGATTGAGCGATATAAATATTGAAGACATTGATTTCTGCAAAAGTAGCACTTGATTGTGTGTTTGTGTGTGTGTGAGCATTATCAGGCTTTGTCCTCACAATTTATTTTCAAGGTAATAACTAAAGTTCTGCATTGAAGAAAGTGCTTTGAACTTACTTTTAATTGTATGTTTTTAGGATAAGAGAGAAAAAGAGAGGCTGCAAACCTGGCTCTATCAGTCTCAAATGTAATATGAATTCATCGTATGATACCTGGAGTTTATTAATTCAGGGCCACAGAGACAGCTGAATAATGAAATTTAATGAAAGTTTTAGATGGACTAAAAGTCAGAGTGCTTCTGTCATTAATTTTAAAAGCTCACATACCGTCAGGCTTCACACAGTAATCATAAATTCCTCCAATGGATTATGTCCTATATGCTAACTGTGACCAATGCTGGGCAGAAAGGCTTTTCTTTTCTCCATTCAAGGTCTTATTAGGTGAAGTTAATTTTTGGAAAATACACACATTTGAAAAATAATTTACTTCAATGAAAGATTAGGACCTTCAGCAAATTATCTGAGGTTCGTGAAGGCAGCTGATGCAAATTTTTTTATTAAAAACTCACAAAACATTCTTTTAAACATAGAATTATCAGTTCTTTCACAAATTTGTTGCTAAAAAGTAAACTGAAGCTGGGAGGAAAAGACTTTAACCTGTTTTTTTATCAACAAAACCAAAAAAGCTAATTATTTTTCTGCGACTCTTATTTATTTGTATGATACTGTATGAGAAAATACATAAAATCATGTGAGATTTTTCTTGTCTTGTGCTTTGTATTTGAACCACAATTGGTTCTTTACAAGAGAAAATAATACAGGCATGCAGGCTATTTAAATGGCACAAAGTCTTTTTTTTTTTTAGATTTACTGTCAGATTTTTATGAAGCTACAGCACAAATCTGAACTGATGTCACACAAAACACAGCAGCTGAAAGACAGAACACACGCTGATTTATAGATACCTGTGTAACTCTGAGTGAGTCAGGTGCTTTTCTATAAGGCCTCAAAATGCGTTCCAGGCTGTCGTAAAAAAGAACAATCTGCAAAGCTGCACAAATGAGTTTTATTATCTTTTTTATGTTAAAATGTCACTTTCATTTTCATTCAAAGGAGTATTTTATTATCGTGGGTTTTTTTGTTCCTACTACTGATCATCTTGCAACAACTATTATCCCTTTATGCTGCTATTTTACACATTAACAGCATGAAACTACAAATGGCCATTTATACTCTACGTTTTAAAGCGATACACGGATGGATGCAGCCTTTTGTCCGTCTCTTGCTTTGATTTCATTTACATTTTGGTACGTAGCCTCGATTCTTAAAATTACAAAAGAAACCAAGCAATACCACCGGGAAGTCGTGGGGGCAGTAGTGAGCCCAGTGAGTCAATTCTTTTAGAAAACTTTGAGGAATACGCGCAAATGTTCTCGCGAACGTTCCAAAAATATTGAACATACCGTTTGTGGTCAATTTCATATGCGGGTAAAATTGGAGGTAAGCGAAAACATTTATGTAGTGACTTTCATTCTCTGGCCGTTTGCACCAATTTTTTTTTGCTTTCTTCAATTACTGTTTGCATAAACACAAATAACGCGCGGAGGCCTGGGGAGTAGTAACAGAAACGACGTTTGGAAAGGACAAAAGGACGGACGTACTAAAGAGGAGTATAAATGGGCCTGAAGAGACTCCAGAGAGTAATGATGGAACAAAAAGCAACTAATGCCCTATTCAGATTGGTCTTATATCATGTCGTCAAAGCGCGGGTAGTGTAATCGTCTGCAATCATACGAGCAATGGCGGGGAAAGACATTTGTTTGTATTCTGTTGTGGGTGTATTTGAAGTGTGTGATCAGTAATCGTACAGGTGCTCTTTGATTTGTAAGGAAACAATAAAATGGTAACTTAAACGAGACATTGGTGTCCATGGTAATATGATAGTAACCAGCACTTTCGATGTAGTAAAGAATATTTATTCTTACAGTGTCCAGTCATTCATCTCATTGCTGGTCCTCTGCTGGCTCTGAACATGTTTCTTTTTATTGATTTCCAGCTTGAATTTTTTTCCCCAAAATATGATTGACTACTTTATCCATCGCTGTTGCTGTAAATTCAAAAAGAAAAGGTGACGAGAAGAAATATAAAAAAAAAGAAGATAGAAATCCCTCCCACAAATCACTGAATTATCCCATGACCTCTGTGTTGGCTGAAATAGGGTAGGTAATTTAAGCTGAAATTTTTATTTTACAAATCACAGACATTCGCTCTGGATTAACATCACAGACGTCGTCCGCATTATTACATATTACCGCAGGTCCTCAGATTAAACTAGTCCAGTGTAAATAGGGATGATAAAGAGACTAATGAAAAAGTAAATCCTAACAGCAACGTAACCTCCGTGCCTGCAGAGGGACCCGCTGAGCAAAAAACGTAAAAGTTCCTGTGCGTTGCTTTAATGCACCAAACCAAGATTTCAGATAAGCAGTAAACATGAACTAATCAATTAATTTCTGAAGGTGTATGTAATTTTTTAGAAAAAACATAATGATATTATATTAAAAGTGATATATTGATCTTTTTATTTCAAAAGCTGGCACAATTCTTGAGGTCTTAATAAAATTTCTGAGATATTTTTTTGTCTACATATTTCAGAGAGGACTTTTTTAACCACGTCTTTACACCTCTGTAAATGACAAGCGCTTTTTTTTTAGTGGGTGGAGCCAGTGACCCCGCCCCCTATTTCATGTGGTGTGTTTCTGTTGAAATCAGAGTTCCAGCTTTTTGTTATAAACTTTCTGACTTCAGCAGATCTAAACAAAGAAAGGTCATGCTATCAGACTTTTTGAATTTCAAATAAATTACTATTCTCCATGTAGCATGCTAGTTCTTTTCATATATTTTCAATTGAGTCCTAATTAAGCAAGAAAAGAGAAAGCTTTAGGATTTAACCATTTCATGTTGATTTTTTTTTTCCGTTTGTGGTTTACTTTTTTTTCAAAAAAATTAATAAAAGAAAATGTTGCACTCGAATGCCACTTTCCACCTGTTTATATTTGCTGTGGCCCGTCGTCCCTCTTTGCCACGATGCTGCTTACAACATATTGAGCTTGTACAATAGGTTCACTGTTGACCAAAAAAGGATGCTGGCAGGAGAGTAAATCCACTCAGATCCCTGTGGTTTCCTCATCCCACCTCACGTCCTGTGGACTTGCCACTATACCTCTTCCCCAGCGTGGGCCACACTCAGCCAAGCATGGTGCTATTGGACCAGCCTTGGAAGCCCTATGTACCCTGACCCCAGAGGAGATTGGATCTTTGGTAGCCGAGGAACTCAGCGGCGGGCTGCCTCTGGGCACCGCGGTACGACTCCATACAGTGGGATAATGTGTTAGCTGTAGAGGTGTAAAATGAATCCAAACTCAATACAGAAGAGAAGATGATCCTCTTTACTGTTCTGCAACTTTTTTCTGTTTAAGATTTAGTGTTGTGGATTTAACAGCCATACACTGGAACGGCCCCTATTTACAGGTGAGAAAAGGAATATGTTATTCTCTTACCAACAATGACTGCAGCCCTCCAAAAAGCTCTATGTGTGGACTCAAAGCCCAATAGGTCCTATTCATCTATGCCCAAAAGAGAGCCAAAGATTAATTAAACTTATTAAAAAGCCACACTGTTCCATTGGATTGTATTTATCTTCAATACAAAGAACATGGGAACTGCAATTATTTTGACTTTTGCACTGTACTGTCTTACAGTTTTCCTCTACAAATGAACCATTTGCTTTTGTTTGAGTTTTTTTTTTCTTCTACACCTTACAACAAAAATACCATTTATTTTCTTCAATTAACGGAGTTAAAATAGTTCTTCAAGTCAGACAAGGCAACATAACCTCGCATTCATTTTTAGTTATTTATTTAATTTTTTTTTGAAAAGAAAAAAAGAAAGAAGAACCATGGAGCTGTTCTATATTGAGTTGTAAAGGACAGCTGACTCAATCAAAAACATTTCTGCCTCACACTTGAAGTCCCAAAAAAATTACATGTGGGTGTCATTTGCTTCTGAATGTTGAAATGTTTCTGACTGGAAAAAAAAAAGCACACTTTACCCTGATTAAACTCTGAAATATCCCAAAAAATACCTGCAAAATAAAGGATTTCTAGTTGTTGGGGGCAAATACTGATCTAAAGAGAATATATTGTATTGTGCAAAACAAATCATACAAAACTGTGCCCACATCAAATTTCAATTTCATGAGGTCTTTAAAGTTCTGTGAGTGTGAAATGAGTGAGATCCAGTCTTAAACAGTTTAAGCTAGAGGGCTGGAGGAATTAACTGATGAACTTATAGATGGGGGGGAATCAACACTTTACGAGACAAGGGTCTGAAATCGATCCATGGGGCCTCCTCATCCAGGAGGTGGGACCAACTGTTGCTTCTCAAACTCCCTCTGCTGGTAGCTGGTTAGCCAATCAGAACGACGGACAAGGTGACGTATTCAGAGTGATGCAAACTTTTCAATTCAATTTATTTATATAGCGCCTATTTACGACAAGTCATCTCTAGGCGCTTAAGAAACCCAGAGCTTGACCCCCGAGCACATGGCAAACTAGTTAAGTAGTGAGTGATATCTCAGATATCTCAGAACCATTTGTAAATTCGATGGGCCTCATCCACCACAGGAGATTACCACAGAAATTCAAGTCTTTGACCGTCACTGACGAAGCGGACTCAAGCAATCGCTCTTTACCGTCCAGACTACAACGTCTCAGCTCTGTCCTCATTGCGTTAAGACCTGTAGAGACACGCTACAGGGATGGACTGATCTGATATGGGCATAATTAACAAGCTCCAATGGAGGGTAGCTAAACGGACCTGCTGAGAAAATTCAAAATTTTTCGCGGTACGTCTTATCAAATCTGCCCTTTCAATCACACCCTCTCGCAACCCACAGTTTCATTTTTACATAACCTCTTGGATTTTCCTCTCCTTTCAGACTCTGTTCTTGCTTGAATTGCACCAAAGCAAACCACATATGTGCGTGAAAGCACTTATAAACCAACTGTTGAGGTTTTAGCGTTAAATATACCTTCTTTACGGCGAGTACGTCAAACACTTTCTGTCTAACAACATTTATTGTACATTATAAAAGTCAATAATCTGGGTGACACAAAAGTTGTGCAGGGTCCAAATAAGCCTCCTACTGAAAGTCACTATTTAATGAATATCGTGACAAATACATTTTATTTTGTTGTATCAACCATGAGACACAGCTGCATGTTGGGACAAGAAGCCCACACACACAGAAAAGGCTACATTTTTACAAAAAGCCTTTGTACCTGTGGATAAAGCTTCAATTTTCTTAAATGTTGTTTGATTTTGATGATGATTTTACTGTCACAGTCAGTCAAATGATGTTACAAGTTGAGGGAAATACATTGAAATGCACTTTAAGCTTTATTTTTGTTGAAATTAGCTCGTCAACTTTGTGTACATTTGGCAGACAAAAGGTATCCCCTCATATATATAAATTTTTTTTTTTTTTTTTGAGTGGGTATACTGCTGACTCTTTTGAAGGTGTTTGTCTATGGAGTGTCAAAGCTGTCAAACGATGTTGTCACATAAACATGTCACTGTGAGATCCAATATCTAGCCCCCGTCCATTTGCTGACAGAACAACGCCTCCTCTGTTAAATCCTCTTCCTGCCCGCACAGTGTGACTCTTCATAAACAAACAAACACAGACAAAAGACAGCCCAATTCTTGGATGTCGAAATCTGACTCTTTGAAAGCCAAAAAAAAAAAAAAAAAAAAAGGAGGAAAAGCTTCCAGTGAGGTGTGTGCAACAACCAGAAACTGTCTCCCACTTAACTACCCACAGCTTTTGAATTGCATTAGAATACATGAGGACTCCGAGACAGTGAGGTGCCCTCCCCTGGTTCCTAATGTATGACTATTTCATATGGACAGGAGAGGGGGGTGACGGGGAGCTGTCTGTGGGGGTGATTGACACAGGCCCACATTAGGAGCAGCTTTTGGAAATAGGTCCGTGGAGAGTTGGTGGATTGGGTCTGCTGAAGCAACGGTGTCTCCGCGAGGAGTCGTGCCTTCTTAACCCCACTCATTGGTATGCCGATGTGAAGGTAGCGAGCCGTGCTCCAAACGGCACAGCCTTCCAGACTGCTGCAGCTGCCCCCCCCACCCCCCACCCTCCCTCCCTCAACTCAACACACCGCTACGCAGACACAATCCCACTGAGGACCCGTGATGATGTGCTGCGTGGAATACTGAATCAAAAATGGACTCCAATTAATAATCACATAGTTCATTTTTAGGCACCTTGTGTGCGTGCTGTGGCCTGCAGGAGAGCTTCAGCCCTCCAGAAGTTTCAAGCAATGAAAAGTTTGGTTTCATTCTCTCAACACACATGCATGCGCACACACACACACACACACACAAACACGCCGAAGGTGTCAAACATGTCAGATTTTGTGCAAATAAGAAGACGCAGGCCCTCGAGTGTGTCCCTCCCATCCCTCCCACATGTGACAAAACAGGCAAAATAAAATGTTTAAATTCGGTTTTAGATCTCACTTCTGGTCTCTAGAATGAGAGGAATAACATGTCAGCATTGAGACATACTCTGCTGTCAGGTAAGAAGACAGAAAATCACTTTACCCTATTGTGACTTTGAACTATATGACGGTAAGCAGACAGATTGTTTTTGTCAGAGAACTAAGTGACCTTGAACCCAACTGTTCTCTTTTCAAACTTTTTCCTCCGTACATCTAAAAATATTCCCATCAGAAGCAAACTGATGGAATTTGCAAGACCTAATGTCATTGCAAAGAAATATTACCACAAACATACTGTACATATTTTTGTCTTTATCATTCGAAGGGAGTTATCATTTAGCAAGCGTCGGGGTCCAAGGTGAGACAGGATTATTTGAGTACGCCTAATGAAAGGCAATATAAAAGGTGCCTCTTGTGTTGTTTGAAATCATCTTGTTTTGTTTTTTGGGCTATGTTACATGTGCTGGCACTAATTATACAAGCTAGGTAGTCCTCGCACATTCAAAAAAGAAAACTCGACCATTTTTGACATGTTCATTTAAAGTTACTAATCAGATGTAAATATGCAAAGCAGGTCCCGGTGGGATTTCTTTGATATGCAAATTGAAAGTGCAAACAAAGGTGGGGGAGATGATGGTTTTCTTTTCTTTTCTTTCTTTTTTTTTTTTTTTAAAGAAAGAAGAGAAACTCAAAGATGGCATTGTCATGACATTCTGCTGCGAGGAAAAAATGTGAGATACCACCACTAATGGCATTTCATAGGACCAAGGCCAGTCCTGGTAGCACCGTCGCGGACGTGTGGGCATGATTGAAAATACCATGCTCTCCGAGTCCACAGACAAATTTCTGACTCCTGCTCATATATCAAAGGCGGCATCCGATATAGATCTCGTCCTGTTCGCCATTTGCAAACAGTAAAACATGCAAACAGGCGTGAGTGCGTTCTCGCCCCCTCCTCCTATCATAACAGCAACTTACGGGCCAGTTATCTGTTTGATGGGATGTAAATGGAAGGTCAGTGTTTCCATAATTTACTCCAGAACCATAAATCACATTATATGACCTCTGCACGGGGAGCTGGTATGTGCTGTTCATGAATGCAGAAAACAACCTGCTCACTGGTGTGTAATATACTTACAGGCACAGGTGGAGATTTTAAAGACTTTATGAGACTCGCTCCTTCCTCGCGTCACTTACTGTTCACTTGTGTGTTTAGATCAGTCGCTAAATACCCGCTGCTCATAAATACAATCATCATTTTCTGCATGTGAGCACGGTGACAGCCATCCAAGCGCTTTGCCTGCACGCTGACAAAAGTCCCTTTGTGGTCAGCAATGGGAAGCAGTGGAGGGAAACTGACTTTTATTGACACGAGGCTGTCAGAATGGAGACGGCACCGCTGTTCATTTCCAATTTCAGCTCGCAGATTGGAATCTGCCAGTGGGCTCTCCAGTGTCTCAAGCACCATTTTCTGAACCTATGGTGTGGAAAACATGATTTAATTCCTGTTCAATGCTTTTCATCAGATTCTCCATCTCTCCAAATCGTCTTTCTGTGGCCTCATATTGAAGGAGTAATTGTGCATCACTGTGGATGGAGGAGTGCAACATCCTCCAGTAAAGCCGGGCAGTTGAATGCAAAAAATGGTAAAAGAAAATAATATATATATATACGTACAATATGCTTTTATGTTGATGCAGCTAATTAGAAATTCCAAAGAGCTACATTTTCAGTGAAAGTGACTCAACACCTGCAACTGATAAAAAAACTAAACTAAATCCTGAGCAGATGAATAATATTTGAATTATTACACAATTATTGCACAAGACACCAGGCCGCTCTGCACAACTGAACCTACTACATGCTACACAGGATCTCTACACAGATGTGAGTTTCTTTTACTTGTGCAAGATTTTCTGGCTGGCCAGTGGTGCAGATCACTCGACCCACTCTTAGGTTGCTCTGGTTTCCAAGCTGATTTATGGGTATTCGATCGGTGTGACTGAAGAAAGTTTGTGGTGGGCCGAGTGAGTGTCAAGACCAGCTCATGTTTTCCCGCCCCTGCTGCTTCTTTCCTCAAAAACCTGCTACAGTTTTGAATTTCAGGTACTATCATCCGTCGATAACAAGTCAAGGTGAACATTCATGCACGTGCAAAGCCACTGCCTACTCAGAGCCGTCACCATGACAGCGCATCTTCCTTCTTCAGGCACCACCTGGAGCATACTGACACCCTGCAGGATGCTGAAGACGCTCTAGATCACGCTGAGATGCACTCCTTGGGATCCTACCCCCGAACAAGGAGGTATTTTAGCTTGACTGTCCCACTGTCCTATGCAGGTGCACAGAGTTATTTTGTAAACTGCATAAAAGCCAAACACATTCTGCTAAATTCTGTTAAAACACTTTTCTTCATCGATCTGTCCAGCCGCTGCCAAAGTTTTTATTTTTAAATCTTGAGAACAGCTTGACAACAGCTCTTCAGAAACCTTTGAGTGACATCACAGAAGGGTCTGTCCACTTCTTCATATACAATCCATGGATAAATCTTCTTTTGACAAGTTCCTATTTCCAAAGTAAATCTAAATATATTATTTCTTCACTTAGTATAGATTATTTTTGAATTCATATTCAAAAGGACTTTTCGCACAGTGATGAAAAAAGCTTTAAATATCCCTTTTCGAAAGCAGTACACAGAGATTGAAATTCAACAAAAATATACAGCCTAATAAGTGCTTTAGGACTAAGAAATTTATCACATTGAAGTATCCATCAAATGTTGTACGTTTCCTACTTGTTGACGGCTTATTGAGGCATGGACAAAGCTGGAAGTATGAATGGAAAAATAGAGAGAGGGATTTATTATCCTGTATTGAAGTTCACCCCAAAAGAGGTAGCATTTCACAGGAGCTGCACGCTGACCTTTCCAGCAGCCAAAAATGTCATTGAAGGTTTAAGGCAAAGAAATCCAGTCGTATTTAACCAAGCCTTCAAAATCTTTGACATTTCTTCTGATGTTGCCACAGGATGGCACCCTGAAGACTGAGAGCTGGCCTTCTCATAGAGTGCTATAGATTTCCACAAATACAGGCTTCACATGGAAGCTGCTCTTGTGCAAACACCAGTGTCCACTAGGAAAAGAGAGGATTTAGAGATATGGTGTCATAACTGATAGAAGATATGATTTTATTATTTTTCCTAAAGCCTCTCTTTGTCCTCCTATTCTCTCATGTGAATGGATTACCGACAAGAAAAAAAACTTGGTGATATCTTATTGCATTTATTCTCTTCCTCACATACTTACAGCATATGTGCATTTAACTAATATTTACCCGACTTGTGTTTTATTCTCCCTGGCTTAGAGTTCATCGCTCATTGAATTACCTGCCTCACACACACACAAAAACGCATATACAGCAAGTACACGCCACCGAATCACTGTGGTGTCAGTCCGCATCTTCGCTGTCTCTCACTAAATTGGTGAGAGAACTGCTCAGCACTCAGGCTGAGCTAAACTCGGAAGTGCTAACGCTTGAGGCAGAAACAAGAGACAAAGGAGGGGGAGTGCAGAGGGGAAGGGGTGGGCTGTGAAAGAGAGCACAGGGGTGGAGGTGGCGGGGGATGACACACTCTCATCACTACTGGACACCTCCAGTGGTGGTCCCTCTCAGACTCACAACCCCCTAATGTCGGCTGGCAGCCTCCTGGACTGGCGCACTCGCAAACAAGCGCACCCACAAAGACACTCGCTCTTTGAGGAAATGGACAGGATTTCTTGAATAATGTAAGATGAGGCAGAACTGCTGATTTAAGTCCTCATTTCATGTTGTAATCTCATAGGACTAACATCACCAACAGGAAAGAAAAAAAAAACAACCCAAACAACTCAGCTACAGGAACTTTCAGAGCTGCTGACAACCCTCAGTCGAGGAGCACTGAGGATACACTATTTAATCAGTAGCAAGCAGTGAAACATATTTGTTCTGTAACCTTTGCATTTTTAAACAAAGCAATCATGAACTTTGAATGGCTAGTTTCTGGAAAATTAGACTACACAGAAAGAGGGCCATAGAGGAGTGCAGTCAGCCACATTTCCATCAGTCATGGTCCCATTCTTCTTTTTATTTGGGCAGCTGGGCCACACCAAGCAGCAACCATCCCGCCTCTAAGTTGAAACTCATCCAGGAAGTAGGTTTTGTTGCAGTTCTTTGACTGACCACTAGGTGCTCACTCCCAAACAGAACAAATCTCTATTGAGCTCCATGTTAAAAGTGCCAGCTTTGCAGCAGAATTACATGTATTTACAGCCTGGAATATCTGTGGTTAGAGTTGTTACATACATGACAAAACATCACATAAATTAATATTAAACAATAAAGCTGAGCAATCAGATATCTAGACATCATTTGACATGCTTGACTGAGTGCTAGCCATTGGTTCTACAGTTGGCTTTGACACCTTTGTCTCGCCTCTTTGCAAGTTCAAGGTAAAAATGGACTTCAAAGGCTCACCTGACCGAATAGTTCCTCTATCATTATTTACAGTTAATGGGTCTGAGCTGTTTCCCAAATAGCAAAGAATATTTGGCCCAAACTTGGTCCATAACTGCTGCCAAAATGTGGCTTTGACTGACTATAATGGCTCCAGGTGAGTGTGGCTGTATAAACTCAGCCACATATCCATCTGTCATGGTCCAGTTCTTCCTTTTCTTAGAGCCGTTTGGCCACACCCAAACCTCACAACAACTGGCCGCATGCAATGTCAAAACTAACTTGTGAAATTTGGGGCGACATCTGGCTCATACAGCACATGCCAAAAGCCAAGTTTGACCCGGTTCATGAACTTTGGGACGCATCTGGCCCACATAACACCTGCCAGTGCTGTAACTGAGCCATATGTGACAAAAGTAACCCAGACTAGGCCCATAAATGTCTGTCTCCTGTTGCCTATTCAACTCTAAATAAACCAAAACAGAAAAAATATCATCTTGCTGTCAAGTTTTCCTTAATTCATTCCATCATTTTGTTTTGTTTGTTTTATACTGCATAATCATGCCAGATCTGCTACTCTGATTCATCTTAGAGCATGTTGCAGTCTAAAAGTAATTTTATCAGTGTTATTGATCACATAAATCATGAAATGAGCTTGTGCGTGGCTGTTTATTATTTTTCTCCCTCTGGAAAACTTTTAGCATAATGATGTGATGCATTTTTCATTCCGAGTCATGAGCTCCATCCTCTGTGAGCTGTCACCTATTCCCAAATTGACACTCTAAATGTGTCAAAAGCAGAGCTGATGCATGTCAGTAATAACCGCTGAACTGCTGTGAACATTAATTAATGCATTTTCAGCGCAAAACCACCCAATAAGTGTCAAAACTCAGACTCTCTGATCATACCACGAGAGCTAATTCTGCTCACTGGACTAATGGGTAAAGCTCATTGTTCTCCAAGCGCTCGTTCATCCACACCAAAATATGCCACTTAAGTATACGTGCAATGTCTTCATGAACTGTCGTTCTGTCTATCCATGGAAGTCAGCATAGTTAGAAAACCTACTACACAGGAAGGAGGTGTAGAAAGTGTTGGTGAAATAAAATAATCTGAACCGTTACTGTACTGGTCCGGCATTATTGTTAGTTCCCCAACCAGTATTTGAATGTTGGGACCGCCTGCGATACTATGAGCTTAAATCAAACCAACAGTGGATCCCACATTGGTTGCATGTGAATTGCTTACAATAAATAAATGGACATGGACCCAAAATTGGGGTTAAATCCGGGGTCCACTTCACATAAGTAGTGATGCTTCGCTTTGCTGGGATACAGTACACAAGGAACATTGGTCAGTTGCATGCTACAATTTTCCCAGCATTAGACAATAATCCAGGTATTTTGTGCAGATTGTGCAGTTGCTCAGATCATGGGACACAGCTACAGCAATGCTCTTTATTAGTTTCTACTGTAGCAGCAAAGTCTATGATCCAAACTGTTGATGGCTTCTGTCTTGTTGGCCGCGTTGGAGTTAGACTTTGACTGTTTTTCTGTTTTTACATGGACTCAAGTTTAAGTCACAACAAAATCCTTCCTTTACATTTGTGATCATATCAGGTATTTACATTTCTTTCTAATGTCCATTTATATTTTAATTTAGATAAATCTAACTCCCAGAAACGTAGAATACAGTAGAAAAAACGTTTTTCTAATAAACAGCATCTGAGTAACTGACTGGTGGCCTTAAATAACCCGGCATCACAATGGACCGACACCAGTCTCAGGCAGAATACAGAGGTTGGAAGAAAAACGTCATACAAGAATGAAACATGGCTCCTACATTGACAATAAATACACATACAAGTACAAGAAAAAAAAACAAAAGGTAAATTACTAATTGGTTCACTGTCTAAACACTTAAACCTTATCTGTATATATTGTTCAAGAAGTTACAGTTTTGACCTGCTTTCATTGACTACTGGATTTAGTTGTTTTTTGGGGGATGGAAGTTGTACATGATGGTCATTTTTAGAGGACAAGAACCATACAAATAAGGGATCCAGGATAAAACCTACAAGTTTGACCTCGTCAGTCCTTTAAGTTGTTGTGTCTCTGTTACAGTGACGAGCCCGGCAGGATCTACCAATTGAGCAAACTACCACTCCATGCCTCCTGGTGGCGGTAATAAACCAGTTTCACTGTTTCCCAACAGCCAAAAACTAAAAACCAAAGAATATGTCAAACAACAAGGAAAAACAAACTGGAAGGAGGACATCAGTGTAGAAGGAGCTGAAACGGTTGCCATGTTTCTGTTTTCTGTTTGTACACACTGCAGTGGTGGGGATGAATCTGTCAATAATCAGTTCTGAGTCGACACCTCTACCTCCTGGGAGTTTTCCTAACCCTAGACAGTGAGGTGTTTCGGTCTGAAAAGTCTTATTGTGAGAACTTTCCTGTTAATGGCGACATCTGAGACCCTGTAAAACTACTCCTGAACCCCACAAATAGAAACCCAACAAAATTATACAAGATCAGTTGTCTCAGTATTTCAACAAAAACAATTTGCGGGGAATAAAATGTGCAATTACTTATTTTTGCCACAGGATTCTTGCAAAAGAGGTACAATGCCAAAAAAAGATAAATGAAAAGAAAAGGAAATTGAAACTTTCGGCTTCAAAATGTATGAATATATTTGAAGGCCTATATTTTAGGATTAATCTGAGTGTGGTTTTCTCAATTAAATGAATAAGAGGTCTAACAAAACAGCAACACACCTGCATGTTTGACTTTCTGCCAGAAGCAACTAGTTTTGTTCATCCATCTGGTAGCGCTCCCACACATTACCTTACAAGTGCATCTTTATTTCAACTTGAAAACAACTAATACACTCAATCTTGAATACGATGTGAAAACAGAACATGAATTAAATATCTACTGTCTGAAAAACAAAAGAAAGAAAAGAATAATAATGTCATGCAGCTCATGAGGCGTAATTTTGACATACACCAGTCACTTTTTCTGTCTGGTGTCCTTTTGCAGAAACAATAGTAAAAAAAAAAAAAAAGGAACAAATAGTTACCTTTTGATATGGACAGTTCGTGGCCAGTCATTTAGAGAAAGCTGGGAAAGATTTTCTATATGAATTAATTACAAATGCTTGGAAATGTCAAGTATAGATAAAGCTTAATACCCTGTCTCCTCCCTTCTGCAACAGAGAAGCTTTTAAATGGCTCTCTGCCAGCCCCTATCTGCCAAACGACACCAAGGTTACTGGGAGAAGCTGAAATATTCATAATATATGCAAAACCACCGCCGTCCATGGACAGTGTTCATTGGAATTCAAGAGCGAGCTTCAAACCTTTGACAACTGCTTAAGTAATTAGTTGCTGGGAGAGCGAACCCCCCCCCCACCCCCTAGTCCCCTCCCCTTCCTATTTCTCTCCCTCCCTCCCCATAGCAGCTGAATCTGGCGAGTAAATATGAGAGCATTTTATCTTTCCAGTTTGATATTATAATTGAATGCGTAAAGGAAAGGTTGTTAGACTTCTTGTAATCTAAATTCATCTGAAGATTGTTTGATATGAAATAAGCCTCTGTTTAGGCTCAGCAAATTTAATGGTTAAATGGACTCAGCAGAGTTCAATTTCAAAAGCTTACAGAAATATTTTGAAGGATGGAGGCAAATTGCAACGAAGGTCTGTTGTATGTTGTAGCTGAAAGCTGAAATATTCAAATCCGCATGTGATTTTGTCTGAAGACATCTCACTTGCGCTCCTCTGTTATGTCATTTTTGACATAACAGATTTTGGCAACTGTGTTTTTAACACCAGACAACACAGAACAACATGTTTCCTGCAGAAACAATGGCAGAATTCACTGTTGAACACAGGCCAGAGCTGCTTTTCTACTTTATCGCCCCTCTCCTCTGTGCAGACTGACTGCTTGGTGTCAGGGCTGGGAGCTGCTTCACAATGAGAATCATGCCCGATTTGGAGCTCAGCCAAAGCCCATTCAAAGCAACTCCCCGTGCCTAACGCATTATCCCGGCTTATTAATCTGAAGAGACCGTGTTTTTGTGTTTACTAAGCATGATTCGCTTCTAATTAAAGTGAAATAATTATACTTCAAAGGAGCAGGGAGGAAGGATAACTGTTCAAAGACGAGTGCAGCCCTTGTCATGGGGAGAATTGCTTGCCACAACAATGCAGGACGGCAAAATTAGTCACATTGCTTGCCAGGGAAATTAAAAGCTATTCATTACTTTATTCCAAATTTTGTCCCAAAGCTAATACAATTTATTGATGTAATCAATCACAAATATTGGAACGAGGAATACAACTGCATGTGGGGACTTCTTAAACTAGGAAAAGTCAGACAAAACAAGAAAAACCAACAAAAAAAAACAAACCTGTGAAATATGAGCTGGCTAACTGGACGTAACACAAACCTGTAAGCCTGACTCCAAGGCTCAGCTCAGCAGCCATGGCTGGTGTGAACAAATGGACCTCCCCTTTTTATGAGAACAAGTGTCCTTGTCCTTGGCAAGGCGAAGGTTGATGTGTTCCCTCCTCTCTTTCCTGCTGTGGTGCTTCCACTGGCCATTCATTTGGGCCTGTGATGGCTCTAATAACACCTCTACCACATTAAAGCCGAACCAACTTGAGGAGATGTTAATACTCCCCCTGCACTCACTGTTGGGAAATTGGTCATGTATTACAACAAGTGCTTTTTAAGAGCCTCTGTGGCCAAGTCTATGGAAACGGCAGATATTTATGGCTGCCTGCATGTGAAGCTCTGAACACACTGGATTTTCAAGTTGTGACAGTTCAAGGGAAGCGGCGCTGTTAACATATTCTGAATGGTGCTGTAGCAAGGCCGTTCTACCAATTCCTCTTTGCATCTCCACTGCTCAACTGACAAGGTTGTCTGTGATTTTTTTTTTTTTTCTTAAAGAAGATTAGACAGGAGACCTTTTAAGATTGGCTCAAAAGCAGTGTCCAGCAAAAGGAAAATATCAAGATAAAGAGGCAGAGAACATTTTAAGTTTTGTATATTTATGGGCATTTGCTTGAAACTGACAGAAATTTAAAGGGATGTATCCGTGTTAACTTTACCCCCCAAAAATGCTGTGTATAAAAAAACTCTAAAAACAACAGCTTTTAAATGGAAAAAACCTGAAAAAATTTTTTTAGATGAAAAAAAGCAATAAGAAAATTTGGTACATTATGGCACTTTTGACAAGGCCCCTATCCATTTTGCATCTCATGAGAAAAAATTGTCTATTTCTTTTTTTAAACTAATATGTTTATATCAAGTCATCCTTTTTAGAAAATATAGAAACATATTTTTCACTTGTACAGATGAATTCCTTACTTTTTCCATTCAAGTGAGCGCAAAGTTGGTAAGCAGTATCTACTAAAAAGAAGAAAAAATTTAAGGAATTCATGCCATTTCAAGTCTGTTTGTTGCCTCTTTATGCATTAAAAGTTTGGTCAACAAGCCCACAGAATGAGCAAATTTAGACTCAGAAGCGAAATGTCAGAGGTCATACTGTCGAGCAATTATAAAAATTTTGAAACTTTTAAAAACATAAAGGCTTGGTTGCCTTTATCCAACAATCTTACTTTTGATATAATAGAGGCTACCTAGGTGGCAGCATCAGCTGTAATGCCTTGTATTTAGGGCTTTTAGTGGACATAAACACTTTGGAAAAAGAACAAAGTTAGCCAAACAAACTATACGATTCACTTATTCTACACTATTATCTACCTTGAAACAACCATGCTATACGTACTACTGTGGCGCTAACAAAAAAAATTAAAATCTACACATTTATCCCTTAAATTTCTTCTTCTGTCAACCTGCTGAACCTCACACGAAATTCCTTGGCTGGAATATCTAGGCGGAAGTTGCTAGCGCGGAGAAAAAGCCCCGGATGAGTGTGAGTGCTGCTAGCGTACATGCTCAGGTAGCATTCTTCTAAAAATTCTTGCCTTTCTGTGTGTCAACCAAAAGCCAGTAAATATATTCTAACTATAAAATTTAGCATGTCAAACAGTCCAATTTCAAGCACTGGGACTGCTATCGTTATTTCTTCATCTGCTGTACATAGACACAGACTCATCAGAAGGGGTGCTAAAAAACTAAATTACAATCCAAACCGCTAGCTAAGGTTGTCTAATTAACTGTAACTTTGGTGGCCTGCATACACGTCCCCGTTCTGACCTTTCATGAACTGAGAAATACAACACTAATGCAGGACAAATTCTAATCTCACTCAGGATGCATTTGAAGGTAGTTTGGGATGACTGTGTCCATTTTATCTTTATAGTCCAAACCTAAAAGCTTCCCGGGAACTGATTCTGAGACTGCCTAATATGCTAACATCATTGGCTCAAGTAAAAACATTTTATTTTATTTTATCTTTTCATGTATTGTGCAGAGATGGGATTGTACTGTACTTATCCAATGTTAAATAAAGTTTTGGGCGGAACAAAATTATGGTGGATCTTCTTCATCTTATTTCCTGTTTTCTTTCTTTCTTTCAAGTTGTAGCTAAGCTCTTCCAGCTGCTACTTTGGCTTTAAAAAATAACAGGATATTTGATGTTTGCAAGCAAAAATCAAGTGTGTTTTTATTATTTAAGTATTATAAATACTTAAAAGTAGACATACTTCAGCATTGTGGCAAAACACTGACAAGCAGTGAATAATTTTACATCACTGAAACAAATAAAGACACAATTACAAGAAAAAAAACCCATAAATTAAAGCTGATTTTTCCTAATGCTAAGAAATATAACTATGTGGTTACTTGAAAAGTGAAAGATTAAAAGCTAGATCTATGCGTATTTATGTTTTGTTTAACAATAATTACTCAATTTAATATTTCATGGCCGATTAAGACAAAAAAAGGACATATTTATGGTGTGTATAGCATGAAGTCAATATGCAACTTAAAAAAGTGACAGAATCATATATTCCCAGATCTAAGATTTGAAATCTTGGAAAGAACAGAAGGTCTTAAAGGGGGCAGCCTTGTATTGATAACTCTGTAATATGGATAAATAAATTTGAAAAGGGCAGATTGGACTATGTCCCAAGCAGATAATCCCGGAAGTTTAACAAACCGATGAATCCCTTACACATTGTTTTACAGCATAATGTTAGCGGGCAGGCTGATATTGATGAACACTGATGAACTCCATTTATCTTCTTTGCAACTTAAGCAACTTTACGGTAAAATTCCTCTCTCTCTCAAACACACATACATCCCATCGGCAGATCTCTTTCACAGACACACACATGCCTATGAATGCATTAGGACGAGTTGCTTTTCACAAAAAAGAAAACCTCTACACCCAGATTTGTGTTATTCTGTGTGTGTTGTACCCCAGAGGTGGGTAGCACATAGAAATGTGAGGTTACTTGCAGAACCAGAGTCTTGAATTCTAAATTCTAAGGAATGAAATCCTGGTGCAAGGGCACAAGGAGTTGGAGGAAATACAAAACTCTCATACAGTGAACAGTAGACTTTTCCCCCTTGGATAGGCTCCAGCAGACCCCCGTGACCCTGAACAGGAAATAGCGGGTATAGATAATGGATGGATGGATGGAATTGCTGCCAAAATGTAGCAAAATAGCCCCAATGATATCATTAGCAAACGTCAGAGAGGCCTCGTGAAGGACTTGTGAAGTTGAGGCTTCCGTGGTTTCCTTCATGACCTTACCTACCATTACACATCAGCTTAACCATTTTTGTTGGTCCTCTACTCCTGGCAATGGATTTTTACTCTTATTTCAAAATCAGTGTCATGGGTATTGTTGAAGTCCAAACTCTTAAGAGAAAATGTCATCTTTTCCAGCCTGATAAACATCATAAACGTGACAGTACAAGTTATGAAGGCAAGTCTTTGATACATCCCTGTTTGAAAAAAATGGGGCATACATTTCTATCTGATAGCCATCCAGTTGATTCAAAACGCTTGACTCTAATTTCAACATCAAATTCAATTACAGTCCTTAAAATTCCAATACCTTTGCGACACAGACATGCTACATTTGATCATGTCCCTCAATAAACAAAACAATATTTTTATATATAAAAACACTGGATGTTTCTCATACTCTGTCCACCCCTCCCTCATACCTGTAATCACAGCAGGTGTTTGTTGGTGGGCGTGGTTAATGGCTCCAGCTATCTTGTCCACACACTGCTCCGTGGTGATGGTTCCCAAGGAAGAGCCAGGGTGAAAGTTATAGAGGTTGAGGCCCAGCATGCTGCAGCGACTGAGCTCATCCACCAGCAGGGCCCGACTCTTTTCAAACACATCTACAGTAGTTGCAAATACGTATGCAAAATGGTAAAGTTAAGCCACGACAGGTAGAATACTAGAAAAAGCCAAATGGAAACAATTCTGGGAAGTTAACTTTGAGATTAATGGAAGAAGGTCGAGGACAAGTGAAGCCTTGAGTGTGCAAAACTGATTAAATAAACAATAATTTAAAAAAAAGATTTAGATAAGCATCTGACAAACCATCTTTAGGAGATCCGCAGTTCATCAGGTAAGACCCATGAGGCAGGATGTGAGATGGGTCAAACCCCTGTAGGGAACATTGCTCCTGAAACTTTTCTGCAGCTGACTGGTCCAACGCAGGCCTCTTCCATGACCGCTGAGAACCAAGGAACAGTGCAAAACTGTTGCCACCCATCTCTACACAAGACTCCACTGCTTTCCAAATTCCACCTATAGACGACAGACAGCTATGAAACCTTTTTACACACACAGATTGGTCTACAACGTCACACGTAACTGACATACCATTATGTTCATTCAAGTATTATGTCAGTGATGTGGAATGAAAGGAGTGACAGTTGTGGTAATGCGGCATAGCCCAGTGTGTCTGTTCTTCCTCCTTCACACAAACACTCTTTGGTTCTGTCTTAAATCTCAACCACTGGCTCAGTCACAGATGCATCAAACATTTTGTGAACTAAAATTAACCTTCCAGATAAAGAAGCTCAGTCTTGGTTTGACCCAGCTTTAACAAAGCACTAGCATCCCCAAGTGGGTTGAAGCCAATCCAGGAAGTAGCAACAATTGCAATTCCCAAACTCACCACTAGTCGTTGGCTACAAAACAGAGTAATTCTCCATTGACCTCCATAATAAAATGCCCATCTTTAGTGTAAAAATAAATATACCTACAGCCTGGTACAAAAAATTGTTTTGGTTATATTTTACATCCATGACAACTGTACAGGGATTTTTTTTTTTTGGTACTTAATCAGGTAAAATTATGGAGAGCAACAAAACTCATGATGGCCAGCGAATCAAAGTGCCAATGCCATTTGATTGACAGATAGTCATTGGTTGTGCCAGATAGCCATTAGATATTGTCATTTTAGCTACTTAGTATTATATTTACTTCTGAGATGTCTAACCAGAGCATAGTCATAATTTACTGGAGGAACTACGCGGTCACGTAGCCCATAGGTTGTGTTCTAATACCCATACTTTGCATACTCAGTTTGAGTACGCAGGGTGTTCCGATTACGATCACGGCAAAAATAAGTGTACTGAAAGGACCCGGATGGCGTACTCAAAACGGCCAAAACGCTGAGTGCAGAACTATATATACATTTCATACTTCACATCTGCCATCTTAGCTACGTAGCGGAAGAGGCGGGGCCAGGCAGACCCAAGTCAGCTCGAAAAAACTCATTGAAGTATGGATATTGTAATCCAGCCATGGATTTTTACAGAAAGTCTTTGAAACCCATTTCTTCTCAAACTACGCAATGCTGTGCAGCAAAGAAGCGGGACAAGGCTGTCAAAAGTAAGAGCAGCGTGAATGGCTATTTGGCAATTTTAACATGGCCGTCAATGGGGATTTGCTCTGTTTTGGAGCCAGCACCTAGTGGTCTGTCGAGGAACTGCAACAAATTAGTATTTCCTGGATGGGCTTATACTCAGAAGTGAAATAGTACCGCTTGAGTACGACTAGGGAGAATCTACTTCAAAGTATGAAAAGCCAGACATTACATAGTTATAATTCAGAAATGACGCATGTCTGCAAAAAAAGGTCCAAATGCAACGTTACAACTGGTGTTGCCGTCTAGTGGATAAAAATAGCACCATTTAAGCAGTACTAGAGAATGCTCTATTGGGGATATATCTTTTCGCATATACAAATAGAAAATATTTTTATTAATCCTAAAAGGGTAATCCAGTTGTTGCAGTAGCAGTCATGACTTAAGTCTCTTCAAAGATTCATTGTAGATCAGGGGTCTCAAACTGCAGTCCTCAAGGGCCGCTTTCTTGCATATCTTAGATGTTTTCCTGCTTCAGCACACACGATTCAAATGAATGGATCATTAATTATACTTCTGCAGACCTTGATGACATGCTAATGATGATCCACTCATTTGAAACAGACGTATTTGGGCAGGGAAACATCTAAGACATGCAGGACAGCGGCCCTTCAGGACTGCAGTTTAAAAAAACAATTTGTATTGCAATGTAAAATGTTTCAATCATAAAAATATTACTTTAAAAACTTATTTTCAAGATTTAAATATACATTATATAGATTATTTCAGCATTTTCACATCAAAAACATAAAATAGCTTAACAGGTTGAGGGTTATTTCATTTTTCTGGGATTTTTTTGGTATAGTCATTCCTTCAAAATATTTTTAGTAGCTTCTCAGTTGCTTTATAATTCATATTGGAATTATATCATATCAACTAATTAAAACAGATAAATTGGAAATAGATGCGACATGGTATCAAACATCTGTCTGGTGTTGGTGGGTTCGGGGGGCTTTGACACATCTGTGCCCCAAGTCACATTGATTAATAAACGCCCGTGGACATTAAAAAGACGACATTAAACCATACCTTGGATACCAACGTGAGCTCCAATGTATTTCTTATTTTCGTGATTCTTCCTCCTCCTGTCTCCTCGCTCCTCGCCGTTGTCCTCTTCTCCTCCCGAAGCATCCTCGTTTTTTCTTTTCCTCGTTGCCCTTTTCTTCGGGCCCATCGTATCAACGACTTTTCAAAAACTTCTCTGGCTCGGTGTCTTTTATTTATCAAATAGCTGCTGCAGGTTATTTTTCTGTGGATACATGCACAGTTGCGTTAAGTTTGACTTGCCGAAAGTTTATGAAGGTCACACTAAAAAAGCGTGTTTTATTCATCCCTCCTGACAGGAGCCAGCCAGTCAGGAGGCGTCCAGCGCAGCTGCTTCGGGCTGCCCATTGGAGACGCTTCATGCTGAGCAGCAAAATGGCCGCCCGTCAACCGACTGACTCCACAGCGCTTTGAAATTTAAATTCTTCTGCACGTTAGGGTTCACACTATTGTAACATTAGTACTTATCCGCGAACCGGTTGCTCGTTACGCTTGTATATTCATCGTCTACCGCTTACTTGACTCTCTGCTCAGGCGTTGCTTCTCGTAGCCTCGACGGATGCCTCATAAAGATATTTAAGAAAAAAAATCGCACTGAAGCACTTTAGCTAAGCTAGCTTGTTAGCTGGCACATCTTCATATGTGATTCCCGAGGTAAGTAGTCATATATTTACTGACGTTGAACTGTGCCAGTGCTGTCATGCACGCGAGAAAGGTCGATGATGTTAATGAAATACGGTGCTTTGGTACTTGTAGTTAGGGCCTGGCTACTTGTAGCTGCTGTCAGTCGGTAACGTTAACTTAGCTTCTCCGGCTAACGTTCAGTAGGTTTCTGAGTCCCCAGCAAAACCGGGCAGCCGGCCTTTCTGTGTGTCTGATATTCTGTTGAGTAGTTACCAAACTTTTGTCTGATCTCGTTGACTTGTTAATATACAATGCGTTATGTCCACGTATTGTACATCAGAACGATGTTTAGGATTCAAACGAACTGGTGTTTTTTTTTTTTTTTTCTTAATAAAGATATTCACGTAAACCTGTACCGGGGGGGATGAGGGTTGCTTGCTGTTTCTGCTTATATTCGATTCTGTTCAAGCGCCTTCAGCCGCATTTCAATTTTATATTAAGCCCCATATCCTTATACTGTAGTCTCAGCTTTTCTTAACGCTGATGGGTCTAGGGTATCGTTGACAGAACCGATAACAACATAATCTGGTTCAGTACGGGTATGATCGATGGGTACGATGGTTGCTTGAGGTTTGACAGATAGAAATAATATAATCAGCTCTGATTCTCCAGGCCCCAGGTCAGAAATACTTCAGGAGCTATGACAGCTTCGTTTTCAGTCTAGCATTCCTGCTTGATGGAAGTATAAATGGATTTAAGCAATAACGAAACCAAATCAAGACAGACTCAGCCCAACAGTTCACCAGCTCGTGCATTTAAGCGATCCCCTTTTCTTAATTGCTGGCATTTTTTTTTCTTGAAACCTATGAATGTGGGCCTTAACGACTTATGACATTTTGAGATAGACCAGTGTTTTTGTTTTCTTTTTTCTGTCATTGCTTAACTGCTGGCATAGTACACGAGTTGAGTCTGTACATGTATGAATCCACAAAATTCATTAAATTAACAAATAATTCCTGGATATTTTTCATAATGTTCTTACCGAACCATTGGTAATGGTTGCATAGGTATCTACTGTTAAAATACGTTATTCTAACTCGTATGACAGTGCATTCTTTAGTGCTTTTGGATTGTCCATCATGGCTTCAAAAATCCTTAAGGTTGATGGTTCAATTATGATGGGTTTCATACCCTTAATGTAGGTTGATTCATTTTGCTGACAAATCAAGCCACTTGCAAAGGCTCTAAATGAAGTGGACCTACAAATGTGAAAGCTTGCCAAACTTTTCTTGCTTATATGCACAAGCACTTTAGCCTTGCCAGTCTTCCTAAGTTTTTTTTTTTTTCTTCTTCTTCTTCTTCTTTGCTATCGGATAAGCACATAACCATCATTGAATAACATAACAATTGAATCGAAGCGTATAGCGTGGGCAAAGCAACAACCAGAATAGTATTGACAAAAGACATTCAAAATGGCATGCAGTGCAGTAAAAGTGCTAGTGAATGGCTTGTGTCAGTTTTGCAGTCAAAAACTTGTTGATCTCATGTGTTATTACCAATTCTGCAGCAATCTTGGTTGCTTTGACTTGGCTTCATCATTCATAATTTTGAACAATATGTGCTGATTATTTCTTTCGTTATATGCTGTTTGTCTCTAGTCATAGTTTTGCGGCAAGTCCTTGATGCTCATAGTAAGGCAAGGTAATGACCTTCCTGTGAGCATCCATTCTCTCTCCAACACAGTTGCATTGAAAACTGGTGAAAAGCATCTCAGCGTCATTGCGTAAATCCTGCCACCACCTGTTGTGGTTAGTTCAGTACATTCTGTACCGGTAGAATGGATGTGAACTTGAGGAGCGTGAGACCTTATATATGAGTGTTTTGGGGTATGGCTAGCCAAGCTACAAGTACTCTGCTTGCTGCCCATATTTTGAGCAGCATTTAAAGTGCTAGCATCACTTACGTGGTCTAGCCAATTGTTCATTTGGGGCTCATGAGGCCATTGTGAGCCTGTGATGTTGTTTGTCCAAGATATTCACCATCGTCCCATTTAATAATCAGAAATTAAAATGGTGGGAACTCTGCAGTTAACTTTACAGTTGTTGAAGTTAGCAGTATAGTTTAATCACAAATTGTACATAAAAGGATGCACTTATTTATTGGTGAACTTCATACCACATTTTTAAATGCTCTTGTTTCTTTAGAAGAAAGGAGTATCAGGTCAGGAGCAGCAGTTCATGGAAGACAAGAAAAGGAAAAAAGACGACAAAAGGAAAAGGGAAGCCTCTCAGAAGGTGAGCTTGTTTCATCTTGTTGATTTTGTATTGAAAGTATGGCCCTGCTAGTGCATCACAGGGCCAATACATGTTGAGTATTTAACAAAAAACAGGAGGGGGGTGGGGTAGGGTTGCACCATATGACCTCAAATGAATATCAGAATTAACTGAACAAGTTAAGTTAATTGCAATTAATTAGCTATCTTTTTTATTATTGCTTTATTT
>JBAMYA010000012.1:4817085-4861020 GCA_037176975.1 Arrhamphus sclerolepis | reverse complement strand
GTGTGTGTGTGTGTGTGTGTGTGTGTGTGTGTGTGTGTGTGTGTGTGTGTGTGTGTGTGTGTGTGTGTGTGTGCACGCACATATTTTCTTTTAGAGTTTATGTTGGCGATGGTGGCAGCTGTTTCCTTGTTTTTGTTTCTCTGGACTTAGTGCAGACACCTGTCACACCAGTGAGTTTGCCCAAATTATGTCTTGAACTCGAGAAACTCCTCAGTGCTGTTCGGGGTGGCCTGTATCAGCCAAGAGGTGACCGAGAGAAAGGAGGAGAAGAAAAGAAAAAAAGACTTTTGAGGAATAAGCTTTCGAACACAGCAAACAGCACAATGTGACTAATATTACGCGTGCTGCATCACACAAACCATTTTGTTTTTATGACCATTGCCCTGCTCAACAGCAGTACAGCTCTGGGGGCGAACTTGGGATTTTAAAGTGGATGGAGTTTGATGCCACGGAAACCAGCTTTCATTTTAAAGACTTGGAAACAATGGATGCATGTAGTGGATTTACCGCTCTTTGATTAAACTCTTCAACAAGATACCATTTGGATTTTAATGTGAAGCCAAAGGAGTGCTTTAGAGGCTCACAAAGACTGAAATCTCTTGAGGGTGGACAGAGGGAAAAAAAACACACTCCTGAACAGGACATTCAGTGTTTGATATGGCGGCACAAGAAGTGGAGGTCAAATGCCAGAGATTCTGTATCTTGACGACGTGGTCCTCATCGTTGGTCATCCCTCATAATGTGGAGAACTAAATCTCTATATAGGAATGAAAAGTACCAATCTTGTGTGTCTCCTAAAGGAATAGTTGAACATTTTGTGACATATATGCTTTGTAATGGTCAGTTAGATAGGAAGATTGCTTTCATAATGTCTGTCCATCCAGTATCATTTGTTCTGTGGCATCTCAACTAAACCTCTCAGTTTATGTCATGAATTTTCTTGGTGGAGGGGAGGGGCATGTTTGAAAACTTCTTTTAAGTTTATGGAACATTGCATATTCCTAAAGGTGTACTCTGAATTTTTCTGTTAATTTGTGAACTTTTAAAGTTTGACTCCCACAGCTAAATTTAATAGATTTTATTCAGTTTTCTTTCCCAGCCAAACTAACGGTCCTTTTCCACTCGTGCCACTCAGCTCGGCTCGGTCTCAGTCGTTTTTCATTACAGTTCAGCGCCACCTTGATGTGGGTGGGGCCTTCATGGTAAGACGGCCCGAAACACGGTGACGTCTTTGTATGCGACAACTCCGGCACGTATGCAAAAACAACAGTAGAGGATGTTGAGGATGTTTTTTTTTTTTTGCTGTATCAAAGTTTAGTCATGAAAGTAAAGTTGTAAAGGTAAAGTAAATCGCAATTTTCAATATGGCAGGTGTGAAGGAGTCGCTCTCATGACTCAGCAGTGACGTCACTCTGGCCAATCAGTGGCCTGCATCCTGGCGACGTTGCATTTTCAGCCCGACTGAGCTCGGCTAGAGGCCCAGCCAAGTAGGCGCGAACAAGGGAGGTACTAGCGGTGCTATGACCTGAAGGAAAATCCTTACAGCAGGGTTGAGTAGGTACTAGTGGAAAAGGGCCATAATTGCTTATTTTAAATTCGAATGGGCATACGTTTCCATAGACATTTTTTACAAAAGCTTTATATTAATTTTGGCACTGAATTGGTGACAAATTAAAATTTTTAATTTGCATCATATCCACTTTTTCAAAATAACACCAGTGTGTTAAAAGAAACAAAAAAACTCAAAATCCTCATAATAACATTTATTCCCAAACACATAAATGCATTGGCGAACACTGCACATTCTATTCCACATCAAAACTAGAACACTTTGTGGAATTTCTTACTCTTAACTGTTTATTTCACCGAAAGTGAAGAAAAAGATAATATTAGACTGTAAAAAAAATATAGCAGTGTGTAGTTCAGTTAACAGGTGACCTTTATTTATGGACAAAGGCAAAAAATGTTGTACATGCTGGTTATCGTGAACTTTTCAGAAAATTTGAGTAAAATGGGTCATTGAAACATTATTTAGACAAACATGGTACTGAATAAAAGGTTAATTGGAGAGGGAATACATAAAGAAGTGCAGAAATTGATAGTCTTCTTAGCTAAAAATGGCGACCAAAACGAGAAAGACGTGAAAGAAAATGGAAAACCACGAAATGCGATGGACCAGAGAACGGCCAAAACGGCAAAGACTCTGCCGATGGTCTGCTCCAGGGTGATCAGAGAAGGTCCAAAGTTTCCTGTGAGTTCTGGAACAATTAGATGCTTGTTCAAGCTACAGTACACTGAAGACAGTGGAGCATGGTGGAGTAAGCATCATGATGTGGGGATGGTTCTCATACTATGGTGTCGGATACCAGGATCCTGAAATCAGTTTGAATACATCAGTTCTCAGAAACAGTGCTTTTATAACTAAATATTAGTTCAGTGGAAGGATGTGACTTTTTCTTCACTTTCTGTAAAGCAAAAACAATATTTTATAATTTTTTTCTTCATGGTTTTGATTTTGAATAAAATGAGCCGTCTTCCAAATGTATTTGCATTTTTTGGAAATGAAAGCGATCGTAAGGATTTTGAGCTTTACTCCCTTTAAAAAAAAAAAACTAACACATTCTTCCTAATTTGAGCGCAGCTGTTTCGTATCTAGAAGAAGTTTGTTCGAGTAGAAACTGAACTCAGACCTAAAACCATCTGTGTCCTCGAGCTGAAGGCCTTCAGTGATGGAATCAGCAGTTTTTAAATGACGTGTTCGCATTGATTGGCAGTGTTTTTGACTGGAATGTTTGATTTCTGCAGGGTGTGTATCCAGAACACGCAGAGCTTCCACAGACTTTCAGTTTTTCAGTCCTAATTGTACGTCCTCGGCATAATCGCTCAGGTTTGACGGAGTACTGCCACATTTTTCTGTCATTTGACAAACTGCATATTCATCTCTGCTTTACTGTTCTG
This sequence comes from Arrhamphus sclerolepis, assembly GCA_037176975.1. Taxonomy (NCBI): domain Eukaryota; kingdom Metazoa; phylum Chordata; class Actinopteri; order Beloniformes; family Hemiramphidae; genus Arrhamphus; species Arrhamphus sclerolepis. The sequence goes on along the minus strand of JBAMYA010000012.1, from coordinate 4,858,062 downwards.
CTTCACTGAATCTTTTTTTTTTTAAATGGTGTTTTGGTCTTTAGTACAAAATGCAACCCGATCTAGTGAGAAAAATAGGCAACTGATGACTCAACAATGAAATGAACCATTAACAGCCAAACTTCAAAGGTTCACAACACTGTTTCACCACTTCCCACAAACAAATAAAAAACCTTTTATTTATTCTTTTAATCTTTCCCCCACATGTTGAACTGGGCGCATGAGGGGAGTTTGATTGAAGTGACAAATGTGGAACTGTAACCAGAAATGTGTTGACTTGTTTTAGCATTCTGACTTCATATTTAAGTCATATGTGACTTTTGCAATAATTTTCAGCAAGAAGGCAAGAAAATTTCTATGAAGTGAAGTACAAGTTTCCTGTAACATATTTAAAAATCTGAATCCACTTCGTTTTGTTGATTTTTGAAGAAAAATAACTAACAAAGCTTAAGTGAGGCCTTTCAGTTATGGAGTCACCCACTTTTAAATTAAGTGTCTGCACTCATTTAGTATTTTTTTATCATCATCACAAGGGTGGAGAAGCTGGGAAGGTCTTGAATTTAGAAGAAAAGTCACCAGCTTTAAAAAAAAAAAAAAAAAAAAAAAATCAGAATTCTGCAAAGTATACAGATTTCTGCAAAATTCTTTGAAGTGAAGCACTAAAACATGTCACTTGTGTAATTGTTTTAGTTGTCTGCACCGTGAGTCACCTGAAGACTTCACTTGGTCACACACACACACACACACACACTGAAAACCTGTTCACAATCCTACTACGACTTACACACACACACACACACACAGAGATGGCATTGCTGTCCTTGGTTTCATGGTTTATTTTGATTTTTCTTTTTTCTTTTCTTCTCTTCATCATGTATTTATAAGGATGCAAATGTCACTTATAGGTTTTCTGGTGTAACAAAAAACAAAAAAAAGTTTGAAAAAATGGCTTTGATATCTGTTGCTAAGCCTATATGTCATTGAACACAGAAAATGAGTGAGTATTCAAATGGAAGTTATTGTGGTTAAGTTGGCAAATCATTAAAACCAGTATGTCATTGAAACCTGCTAAAAGCTTCGAAGTGCTGGTTACTAAGACATGACTTGATGCACAGATTAGCAGTGTTTTTCCTAGAAAATGACCTGAAAGGACAGTGGCATCTATCCACGCGTATGGTTTTTATCATAACTGTCCAGATGTTGACATCTGTTTCTAACACCTTTACACCATCGTGATGAGATGAAAAAGATGACACTACAAAAACGTTACAGAAACATGTATTTCTTCTCCTGATATTTCAGTGTTTCCAGACATTTCCACAGCTCAGATGTTGAGTAAAAATCCTCCTTAATGTCCACAAAGGTTTTATGAAATGCAACAGAAAACTAAATCTGTCACTTTTTAAAGCTTAATTTTCAACACAAGTCCAAAGTCTTTCAGAGTCTTCTTTCAAAGTTGTTTCGGTGTAAAATATTGACTTAAAATTATGATTTAAGATCATAAAATTATGACTTTTTTCTTTAGAGGAGACAGAATCATCTTTGTTGAATAACGATGGTCTACCTGCATTCAAAAATATACGAAAAGTCCTCGACATTCTGAACATCTCCGTTTCAGTGAAGTTCCTTCTTTAGAAATGTTCGCTGGAAATTGGGCCAATCGGAACAACGGATACAAATGACGCAAGATGTATCTCACTCCTCCCTCACGTTCTGTCCAAACCCGGCCCGGTCCCGGGTTAATTGTGGCTGAGAGAGAGGGGTTGATTTCCTACCACTTTTGTTGGGTCAGTTCGGGCTTGATATACAGGCACGTAGTTTTTTTTTTTTTTTTAAATAGTATTTTTACTTTATTTAAAGCTAGGGCGTAATGAGCACAACATAGCAAATAAGCCTAGAGTCTGAATTCTCTGCCCGAGCCCGGCTCGATACCTGGGTCAGGTTTGGACAGAACGTCCACGAGCTCAGGTCGGGTTGGGTCCGATTTTTTTGGGCCCGATCTAAACTCTTTGCGTTGGCCATAGCTGTAGAAAGTTGCTCTGAATGTTTTCCAAAGGCAGCAAAGTCTCTTTTGAGTGGCAGCAAAGGCAGCCAATCAGCATCAAGTGCTTGCATTTCCTATTGAGGTTGTCAGTTAAACCCAAAAGGACCCAAATAGGTGCAAAACTACACATTTAAATCCCCCAACTAAACTAGCTTTCTGAGCGGTTTTTAGGAAACTTCTGAGGCGTTACATTCAAAAGCAGCATTTAGTTTTCTATATATGACATTACAGAATAAGGATAAATACCCCATTCAAATTTTTGGTGATTAAAAAAAAAATACAAAAAATATTCAAATCTTTGTCCCAAAAAAAAAGAAAATCAGAAGTTTTGAAAAAATTTTTTTTTTTTTTTTTTTTTTACATAAAATTATGACTTCAGCAAATATTGTAAAACTTTAAATCAACATTTTTTTGCTGTAAGATAACACTTGTTGGAAAATCGTGAACTTTTTAATACTAAAACTTTTTGTTGGAAAATATCGACTTTTTAATTTAAAATCACGACTTAATGTCCTAGAAATACTTTTTTGTTGTTGTTTTGTAAAATTGCAGATTTTGCAAAATCACAACTTTGTCACAGTTTTTTAAATAAAATTCCCACCTTTTTGTTGTAAATCGTGGCTTTTGTGGAAGTGCATGTTTTGATTGTAAAAATGAGTTGTTTTTGTATGTATTGCTGTGAAATATTGACTCTAAAAATCGCAGAATTAGTGAATTTCAACGTATGCAGACTGTTTCTGCAAACATCAGTGAAGAACTGCAGCGTGCTGCTGTGACAGGAGGCCACCTGTCGGGTGAAACTTCTCGCTCCTAAATATTCCACAGTCAGCTGTCAGCGGGATCAGAACGAAGTGGAAGCGACTGGGAACGGCAGCGACTCAGCCATGAGGTGGCAGGAAGTGAAAGTGATGGAGCGGGTCAGCGGATGCTGAGGCTCAGAGCTCGCCAACTTCCTGCAGAGATCAGACCTCTAAACTTAATCCCACTAATTCACACTGTGATTATAAGTAAACATGTTACACTAGAGTCGGGTTTATGGTGGACTGGAACTTTTTTTTTTTACTTTAATAGCTCTGTCACAGTGTCAGATGATACGTTTTCAGCTGTAAAAATGATGGAGGTTTCCTGTCCAGATGTAGCAGTTTTTTAGTAGTTTGTAGCTGGTGTGAACAGAAAGTGGCTCTAATTTCCCCTCAGCCTCTGAAGGGTGAGGTCAGTTCTCAAATGCTCACCAGAAACCTGGGGGGAAACTTCATGATTGGCCGCCTGAAAAGACTTTGTAACATGAAAATCAAAGTTTGAAGCTTCCAGCAGTGATGAAACTGTCCGATGCTTCAGTTTTCAGTTCCTGGAGGTTGAAAATGCTCGGTCAGGACAAATTATTTGTTTGAAAGGTTGAGATTCCACTCGTTTATTTGAGGAGGTGAAAGCAGCCGTGAGGAAGTCTGACTTTACAACAGTCCACTGCTGGTGTTGTTAAGGAGATTCAACCTGAACTTTGCCTCTTATTCAGAGAGATTTACAGATTTCCAACACTAGTTCATTAAGAAAAAAGAATGGCATAAGATAAGAGGATGTGTTTGTTCCAGACCAGGGGTGTCCAACTGGAGGCCTGCGGGCCAAATCCAGCCACTTCACTTTATCCTGCGAAACCACCAGGACTTATAACTGCAGCTGGCTTATGTCAAAAAAAAGTTATGATTAAGCAAAAAAGTTGCTTAATTTTGTCAAAACTTGTGATTTTTCTACAATGTACTTTTTGTAGAACAAAATTTTGGTTATAAATTTAAAAAGAATATGTCAAAAAAAGTTGCAAAAAAAAGAAAGATTTTGTTTCCAACAAGAAATTTGTCATTTTGAATGAAAATGTCTAAATTTTGCAACATTTGTGATTGTAGGATAAAGGGTTTTAATAAAAATGTCTTTATATGAAGTAACTGAAATGAAAGTATTTTATTTAAAGTAAAGAAGGAAAAAAAAATCCTATAAACTCTGCATCATGTGAGAACTGGACAAAAACCAGTACAGTTGATTTAGATAATGTTTTTGTTTATTTCAAAGTCAAAATGATTAAAAACTCCAAGTGGAGTCACAGACGTGATGATGCATCACAACAATAACTTGGTCAAATTTTCAAGACACTTCACCCAAAAACAAGCGGAGGAACAGCCGTCTTCACAAAAGACACAAACATTAAGAGATAAAATATTCTGTTTCACATAAAACAAAGACAAAAACTGATCCTAGAACAGATCATGTTAAGATCATCACAAACTGATGAGCAGGTTCAGAGGAAATTAAATCTACTTTCTTCATAAAGTCTGTACAGTCCAGACAAATCCCTGATGACGAGCTTCCCTTTTAGACATAAAGGATTAAAAAAATACATTTTAGATCGGGAAAAAAAAGATCCAGAGTCAATAACCAACCACATTAAAATGGAATCAATTAAAGAAAAACAGTGTCTTGGTGGTCAGTACTGTTGCCTCACAGCCAGAAGGTTCCTGGTTCCAGCCTCCACAGGGATCTTTCTGTGTGGAGTTTGCATGTTCTCCTCGTGCTTGCGTGGGTTCTCATCGGGTACTCTGGCTTCCAAAGACATGCTCGTTAGGTTAATTGGTGTTCCTAAATTGTCCTTAGGTGTGAGTGAGAGTGTGAATGGTTGTCTGTCTAAATGTGGCCCTGTGATGGACTGGAGACCTGTCCAGGTGGACCCCTGCCTTTGGCCCAAAGTCAGCTGATAGACTCCAGCAGACCCCCGTGACCCTGAACAGGAAATAGCAGGTATAGATGATGGATGGATTACATCGTCTATTAATTTATTCACAATTTTCCACCTTCCCTGTACATTGCAACATACACAAAACCAGCTGCTAGCTTTCAGCTGTATCTTTAATCTGATGCGAAATGTCCGTGTTGGAGATGCAAAAGGATCCAAGTGGGATTTCAGAATATAAATTTAGAAATGAGGAATTTCTGAGTTTTTGAAGTCCATTTTGTGAATTAATTAATTCACAATTATATCACACAAATGTTTGGGATTCTTAAGTATTTTCTTACAAATTTCAATACTTTAAAATTCAGCATTTCTGTTTGAATTTTTTACACAAATTTGCAGGTTGATGAACTTAGGAATTTTAAATTTCAAAATAAGAATAAGAATATGTAATAATAATAATAATAATACATTTCTGACAAACCTGCGAGTTTTCAAAGTGCAAAATTCTTTATTTGCAAATTTTTTGCAAGTTTATGAAGTCAAATTTTTTAGTTTTTGACTCATCTGACCTCATTATTCAAATAAAAATGGATGAAAACAGGTGGGATGAAGAAAATACAGTCAGAATTGCTGTTCTATACTCTTTCAATGCGTTTTTTTGCAACTGCTCTTTTGTGTGCATGCTCTGTGTTGTCAGATACTTAGATGGATGCAGAACAAAGGGGGGAAATTAAACTTTATTCTGCAACACCACAATATAAGTCCAGAAGGACTCATTAAATCAGTTCCTGCTCCTAAAAGAATCAAATCCCTTAAAGGACCTGGATTTGACATCTGCACATTAGCAGCACTAAAATGATTAATGCATTAAAATAAGTAGGCAGAGAGAAAAGCTAAATTTGCTCTTCAGCTTAGCGTCTACGTGTGATGCGATATAAAACATTCACGGAGGGTCAAATGGATTATTACTTTTCTCTATAGTTTCTTCTTTTTCCAGATTTATTCCTAAAGTTGCATGAAACTGTTGTATAGTGTTTCCATTAATTTCCCATACTTCTCTGTTTCTGTTCATTATGTGTACCTACACATTTTTGTAACCCTGAAGAAACACTAAAAATGCATTTAGCCACTTTGCATGATTTTTCCTGGGAGAGCAGAAGCTTTTTGTCGATAATAGAAGTCAGATGGTTGGTTTTGAAGTATTTACTGTGAATGATATTGTTTCTGGAAGGTGAAGGAGAGAAACTCATTGAAAAAATGCTTTTGTTACACCATTTTGCATGGTTTTGATGTGGTCCCTAATCGCAGCTCCTTTGTTTGCGCTCTTGTTTAGCTATTAATTATGTACGTGCATTTGTTTTGTTTTTGTTTTTTTTACATGTGTCACTGGTTTGGAAAGAAATCAGAAGAAAGATAAAAGCAACGCTCAGCCTTTTATCTGCTCATATTCAGAGCAATGTTTCCATTTGTTTTTTATTCTGTCCTTCATGGACAGAGTTGGGCTGTGGTCCTTGGTTAGCTGTCAGTGTCGGTCAACGCGGTGAGGGAGAAATTAACGGCACCCATTGGCAAGTGAAGATGTATACATCACGTTGCTCTATTGCTGCTGCATCCAGATGGACCCGGGCCATCCATTGCATGTCAGGGACACAGCTGTCTGAGAACTGTTGTCCTCCCTTCTCCTCCTTTCTTATGGCGCTAATGAGTCTTTCACTTGCTACATATGATGAAGCTGTAGGGGCAGGCGGCTTTTTCTGTCAGTGTACAAGGTTTTCCAGATGAAGACGTGCTCCTTTGGTTTTCTGACATCACTACAGAGCGGCAAAGGATGCAGTATTTAATTTCTTTTTCTTCTGAAAAGAAGAAAAAAAAAATCCTGCTCAGCCTGACATTGTGTTATATATGTGTGGGACTTGACCATTTGAAAAGAAAATTGTGAAAAAGAATTAGTTATTAATTCAATTCACGTCACAACAAAGTTATCTGAAGGCACTTTAAACAGAAATGGACACAAATTCATGAAGTAAAATATAATCCAGTTAAATCTAGATGCAATCCCAGTTAAGTCTAATTTGTTCCAATTCAAAATTTAAAATGTCCTGCAATGCCAATTCATTAGAAAAATAAAAACCAGTAGAGAAGCCAAACAAATTTTCAATTTGTTGTAATCAGTGATCCTGAGCAAGTATGACAATACAGTGGAGACATAGAAACCTTGTTAAAACCTGTAGATATCCCATATTAAACATTTTAAACCTAATCGTAAAGTTAGAGACGTGACAACTAACAGAAACACCAACTTGGAGCGTTTTCCACCAGAGAGGATACCTAAAGTGAAAGCTCTGCCTCCCTTCCTACTTTTGGAAACTCTAAAAACTATAAACAAGCCTTAAGTTTGACAGAAAAGTGCTCTATTTGGATGATATAGGAATAAAAGGAGATAGGAGGGAGCCTGGTTGTTTATACGTTGGGAGAAAATTTGCAATTTCTCGTCTTTATTTTGTAGAGAGCCAGCAAAGGGAATTTAGGATTGAGAAAATATGATTTCTCCAGTTTTTAATCCTCATCAGACCTCTGGCTGCAGTACTTTGGAGCATCTGGAGGCAGTTCAGAGTAACTTCACGACATCTGACAACTAATAAGGAGTCCCAATATTTAAGGTATTTAAGTAGTGAAGGTGAAAGAAGTCAGTTCTAGAATCTTTATGTGTAATTTCAAGGACAAATCCTGGTCAAAAATAACTCCAACTGTCTTCACAGTCATACTAAATGACCACAGTCCAAAGAAAGACTATGTCATTAAGAGATGTTTGTCATACAGCTAGCTTACAGGTCTCACCTGGCTTCATGGAGAGGTATAGCCAAGTATCATCTGCCGAACCATGAATGTTTATATTACGCTGCCTAAAACTAGCACCTATGAGAAGCATGTATAGACTGAAAAGGTAGAGGCCTGAGTACAGAGCCCTGTGGAGGAGGACTCCCCACTCAAACACTAATTACTAATGCATTATGTCCAGTCAGTGAAAATGTTCCCTTAGGCAGCTAATGCTACCCTCACAGAAACATGCAGTAGTCCTGAGCTTTCACATTGCCTCCCCTGGCTGGCCGGGGCACCCGAGGGGGCGGGGAGGATCCGGGGAATCCCCTATCCCGGGTGTAAAGAAGGGCCTGTTCAGCCCTCAGGTAGAGAAGGAGACTTGAGGTCAGTGTTGGGGTCCTCCCGGGGTTGGCAGAGGGAGTGCATGCTCAGGACTGCAACTTAGGCACTGAGCACTGGGTGGAAAACAACAGGGGAAAAAAATTGAAAATTTTGGGAAACTCTGTGTTTGTATTTCTTACTCCACATATGAATAAAAGGTACATGCTTATATCAAACCGATTGTAATGCAGCACATTCATTCCTATGAGTCAGAGGTTTAAACAAACAGGCAAAAAGAATCTCCTTGACTTTTCCAGGTGTGTCCTGCAGTGTCCCGGTGTTAGAAAACCTATAGATGGAAAATCTCCACAGGCGACAACCACCACAACAGACTTCACAGCTCAGCATTGTTGCAGACTGGATCTCCATCCATCATTCCTCTAGACCTGCCTCATCCCATTCAAGGTTGGGGTGGGGGGTCTGCAGCTTTTCCTGCCCGTCAAGAGGTGGGAACTGTGGTTCACTCTCGACAGGTTGACTGCGTTTCATCCGTCCTAAATCAACTGTAAGAAACAATCAAGCCCAGCCGGAACAATTTGCAGGTGCTGCACGCTATAATCAATGACCATTACAACTTCTACAAGGTAACCAAGACCCGTTTACGTCTGCTGAGACAAAGTCATTCTTCCAGATGGAAGAAATGTTTGTTTCTGCTTCAGATAAGTCAGTTATTTCCTTTTTGGCTAAACACAGGGGAGGTTTGCTTACTAGTTTGGGTATTTTTATGGTTGCCACTTCAAAAGGAGTTAGCATCAGCATCTTAATCTAGGAAGCTCCATCCTTTCCTTATTTTAATGAACATTGATACAAGCCTGATTACCCTACAGGACGCTCTACAAAGCTACGAAACAGGTGAAATAAATCTGCTATAACTAACATCTTGTTTGCTTTGGATACAAACTAAGATAAGAAAAAAAAAACAGTTGAGTATGTTCAGTAAATTGTTTCAAAGCTGCTTTGATGATTGTGTAGAATTTGATAAAGACACACTTGCAACTTCCCGCTTTCTGCTCAGAAAAGCCGTCTGTCACTCCTGAAACCAAGTGGCATTAGAGTGGTATCAATCCTCCAGTACTGAACCATATTGTTTAACCCGTGTTGAACGGATAGTTTAACAGAAGCCTGTTTGATATCTCTACACACAGAATCACAGGAGTACATTCCAACCAACCAGCCAGCTAGTTCATTGCTTTGTGCTTCCTGTGGTGTGAGGTGGGACCAGGGAAGCATGGAGTTATCACTGTCTGCCTACTTGGTTCTAATAGTCTGGCACAGCGTGACTGACGCTGCCCCTCTCAGCAGTGATTGAGTGTATTGATTCTGAGCTGCTGCCGCCAGGCGTGCTCCCTGGACACCAGGCGGGAGGAGACCGACAATGAGATCTTTCACTGAGGGAAAAAGCCCTCCTCATCTGCCTTAATCATCCAATCGATGATTAGCGCGCCGGCCCACTCATGTCTTCCTCTCACTGACAAAGACATCTCCTCAGTCTCTGCTGGCATTTGTGTGTGTGTGGTTTTTTTTTAATCCTCACTTCACTCTTTTATTTCTTCCTTTGCTGCATTGCCTTTGGTTTGTGTGTGTGTGTGTGTGTGTGTGTGTGTGTGCTTTTCTGAAGCCAAACAGCATAATTCTTAAGGAAGAAAGTCTTTTGCTGACCAGTCTTTTTTTTTTTTTTGAGGAAAAGTGAAGAAGACAGACAGACAGACAGACAGAGAAACCAGGCAGGCAAAGACAAAGGCAGGGGGGAGGGGGGGTAATGGAATTTAACAATAGAAACTGTTGAATCACCAGCTGCTTTCTGTGGCTGGGATGCTTCCAACCCTCTCTACCCTCTTCGACCCCTCCTTCCTGCTGCCATCAGTAGCCAATGGTGCACTTCTCCCTCCTTCGCCCGTTGATTGGGCAGCAAATTGCTCCCATCACCTGGCATTAGTTCAACTCTCGCCAGTCAAAGCTTTTAATCTGATCATTATCCCGGTGCTAAGCAGCAGCACTGCAGCTTCTGTTTGCCGGAGCGAGATATTGTAACTGATTGAGTGAGGTGCATGGCTCCAGATTCCCAGCTCCATCACTCTCCAGCCTTTTAAATGCGTGGATTGTCAGACTTGTTCAGGTGACCTCTGTCTCCACAGTCGGCTTCGCAGGCAGGTCCTCTGTCTGTCCTTTTTTTTTTTTTCCCCTTTTAAACTTTTGTTGTTTTCCCCAAGGTTACCGCTGTATCCATACACACCCTTGCACAATTCAAGAGAAGCATTATTTTCCACAATTATGTGACATTTTCACCATCTCCTCTCCTCTCCTCACAGCATGTCCTTCAGTATAGTGACCACACTTCATTTTCAGCATATTCATATAATTGTTTATTTTCTGCCTTTCAACTCGCACAAATGGAACAAGGTATTGTCTTGCAGGCCGCTGAAAGCTTCAAGTGACTGCTCAAGTCTAATATATGGGCAGCAAAAGTAGCGAAACATAAGGGTAGCATTCGCGCGGAGACCCAAGGACATATGCTGCTCTGTAAGACAAACACACATACAGACAAAAAGAAAAAGAAAGAATGCTGAAGTGGAGGCTCTTTATGTGAGCCATCCACTTAAAGTGCTCAGGCAGCCTTGTCGTCACATTTTGCCACATTTCAATGAAACTTTCCAAGACTGTCACAATCTTCCCTGCACTGAAATAAAAGTTTGAAGTAATATTTGCAAAGGAAGTCCTGAAAAAGTCATTTAAGTGAACACATACTTTGTTTCTTTTTACTTGTGTCTGAATGAGCACCTATACAATGCATAGCTTCCTCTAATGAATCTTTCCATTGCTTGTTGAGTACAACAGAGAACATGATTACCGCAGACACTCTGCATGAGGTGCACGAGGAAAACACCAGCCAGCGGCTTCTAAGTGCTCATTTTCAATTACCTTCTATTAGGAATTCCGGCATTCGCTGCCCCTCGCAGAGAACCCACTCCTGCTGCCCACCCACTAACTGCACACACTCAATCCAGAAACCCAACCGGTGAAACAATGCCTGATGTAAGTTTTGAGAGTGTCGAGTGCCACTTCACAGAGGAAAATCAGCCTTCGCGTCTCTCGAGGTGCGAGGGCTGCAGGGTGGGGGAAGACGTGGGGAAACAAAATGTCTGTTTTCAGAAGATCCACTTCTTCTTGATGAAGCAAAATCATTCTTCCCCTCCCTCGGTGAAAATGGCTCTTGTGGACACAGAGGATAACTAACACAAGAGGTGGGCAGTAATTGTTCGAGTGGCATTCTCTAACTTGCAAATAGCCCCTCAAATCTGCCTGGAGGGCTTTTTCTGAAATGTAAAAACTGAAGTGCTCCCTCAAAGTAAGTGAAGTAAAGAATTTAGCAGCAATATCAAACAGTGGAAGAATTTTCAGGGTGTAAGAAGTTAATTCAACACTTGCAGTAAGCAGGAACAACTGATGAACGTCAAATTTAATTTTGTTTTACAATCAATCAATGGAAGACTGAAAGCAGCAGACTGATAAGACTGAGTGATGTGCAACGAAGGCCTAGCTGACAGTCAGTCCGTTTGGTGTGACTTAAGACAAGCACCCTCTTGTTTCATTCACTGATCCTGGAGAGCTTGATGGAAGAGGTTGATTGTTGTGTTCTTCCCTTGACAAACAGGAGACTGGGGAACCAATTAGTCGCTGTGGCTTTTACCATTTGCTGCGTATCAGTAGGGGAACCAGAGGTTTGCACTCAGGCTGGCTCAGACTTAATTATAAAGACGGGATGTTTTCCCAAGGCCAACACATGCAGTTGTATTACTAATTCATTCTCACGCCATGAATACATTGAGTTTTACTGGCATTTTTTTTTTACTGATGATCGGTGCATTACATTTGGACTGCAGGACGATAAATAAATAAACAAAAAAGACTCAGATTTCAGTTACAGTATTCTCCTCTCCTTGGTGATTGAAGGTTGAGGTTCTTCCCACCATTCTTTCTTCAGAGGGTCTATGACAAGATATTGTAAGCAAACTAGTGCACCCTTCTGTTACGCTTTTGTTTTTTAAGTCTGTAGATCACATGTTCCTATGAAGGCTCCTCAAATGAATCTGAGGTTAGCAAACGGTAATATTGTACTATTAACAAATGCAGTGGTGATAGTAAGCGGAGTACAGAATATATGATTTCAAAAGTGTCCTGAAGCTCCCATGTGAATGACGACTGCGGCTCTGGGTCACTTTTACAGACATCCCTAATGAAGCGGCGGAGAAACACTCACATAAATGTCAAAATGACTTAATGCTTTAACTTTGCTTTAACAGATTGATGAAGCTATTCGTGTTATGTGTCTCATAACATGAATAGTCAGTCATTAGCGTGACCGTCTCCTTCAAATTAGTGTGCTGGTGGTCCAAGTGAAAATAATTTCAGGAGGTACATGAAAGTGTTTGACGAGCTCTTTGGAGGAGGGGTGCCCACCAGAAAACGTGAATCACGTGCTAACAGCATTGATATATGACTCTTTAAATGCCATTTGTTAGTAGAATAAGAGATAAGAGATGACTAATCAAAAGGATCTTAAGTATACATAAGAGTTAACAGGGACTATGCACCCTTCGAGCTAATGTAGCGCTGGTATAAATTGCGCCAACTTCTCTGCAAAAATAGTTCTTTTAAAGTAAAGTTAAACCATAAAATACCATTATTAAAACTTAAGCCAGACTCATTTGAAGTTTTTGAATGAGCTCTGCTGTTGGCTTTGACCTCTTTGTCCCGCCTCTTTATAACATGGCGCTGCGTGGTTTGAGAAAAAATGGACTTCCAAAGCTCTCTCTGTAAATCTGTGGGTCATGTGACCAGCATAAAAGAGTAGACACCCTTTGAAAAGGTGACATTTAAAACAGTGAAAACAAACTATTTCTAAAATATTGACAAGACAAAGTTTAATATAACATCTGTTTAACTTATAATGTGAAACTTCCTACCATTTCATGCAGTCAGCAATGGCACCACATGGAAGAGAAATGACAGAAGATGTGAGAAAGAAAATAACTTCTTTACACCACAAAGGTGAAGGCTACAAGATCAGCAAAGCTTTACTTGTCAGTCAGAATACTGTAGCAAAAGTGGTCCAAAACTTTAATAAAGGTGGGACTGCGACCATCACACAGAGACGTCCAGGTCGTCCATGGACGTTAAAACCTTGACAGGAGCGTCTTCTGATGAAAAGGGTTGAAGAAAATCAGCATGAGGTTCACTGAAGTTGTCTAAAGAAGCAGAAAGCCAAACTGGGGCGACTATTTCCTGTGACACAATACGGCGTACACCGCAGAGAAATGACATGCATGGATGCCGTCCACAAGAGAAGCCTCTAAAGCCCAGACACAAAAAACCCCACCTAGAGTTTTCCAGGACCCATGCAGACGAAGATGAAGACTTCTGAACTCTGGAGTGATGAGACCAAGATAAATGTTTTTGGAGCTGATGGCTTCAAAACTGTATGGCGTCACAAAGGTGAGAATATAAAGAAAAATACATGGTGCCTACAGTGAAGCATGGTGGTGGCAGTGTCCTGATGTGGGGCTGCATGAGTGCTGATGGTGTCGGGGAGCTGCATTTTAGTCCACATGACTAGACTCCACCCCTTTTCTGTTTAGCTTCTTTTGAACTTGGTTACAACTTTCCACTCATGATATAAGTGGAGATTAAAATGGGCGGTGAGGCTAGATATTCTGATCTGGGTCTGTGATGTCACAATAACTTGAAAATCTGAACTACTCATTGATTAACAGTTTTTTTTAGACTGAAGCTGCCTAAAATGAACAGGTTTTTTATACAGTATGATAGACAGTTCAGCCATCCAGTTAGGTACTCTCAACCCCTCACCCCAACCCCCTAACTAATACCCCGCCCCCATTAAAACCAAAGCACATTTCCAGCAATAATGATATAAAGTAATGTGATGATAATTTACTCAGTGCAGCTGTTGTGCAGCTGTGTGATTGCTAGAATATGTGTGTTATTACGTCTGTTTTCAGAATATCAGAGCTACTCCTAGAAAGTAATTGAGGACTGTCACTGGAAATGTAGCCTCAATGTGGTTCAATTTCTGACGTAGCCCCAGGAAGCTGAAGATTTTCTATTTTCAAAAACGGTACTCTGGTTCAAATTTAGCTCCTGCTAAAATGAATTTCTCTTTTATTGTCTTAATAGGAATGTCGGAATTAGTATTATACCTTAAGAAGAATAGCTGTTGCAGTCTCAGCAGCTGAAAACTGTCTCCATTAGCTTCAAGTTTTATTTTTGATTGTGTTTTTTTTCTTTTTTCTTCTTCTTCTTCTTTTTTGTTTTTCTCTCTCGAGCAAATTATCTGCAGGGGCTGCTGCTGACTTGTTGGACTTCACTGTGTAAATGGTTCACCACATATGGCAGCTGCAAGCTTTCAGGCCAACTTGTTGAATTAGATGGATAGTGAAAAGGCCTTTGGGCAGTATGTTTTGGCGCTCCCTACATCGTGCTCCCTTTCCCTCTCTTTGTCTTTGTTTCTTTAACTACGACCCTCCCCTATGCGCTTATTGATTATCAGGACTTCCTCTCAACAACTTCCCCTGTAAGTCTTGCTCTCCTGAACATGTGTTGGAGGTTCTCCAGCGCTCTCCAAGCAGGTCTGATCCTTCACAGAGGTGAGGGGCTGAAGCTCAAAGTGTTCCAGCACAGCAGAGATGAACTGGGAGAGGTCTGTGTTCCTGGCACATGATTCCTTCAGCACACTGTCACGTCTCCTCAACTCCCCCCTTCCTCTGATGTTACCTGACGGGTTAGGATGTGTGTAGATGTGTACACGTGTGTGTGTGTGTGTGTTCTTTTTCATAGATGGGGGGGCATGGAGGAGGAGCGGCAGTGAAGGAGGGAGGGAGGACACACATCAGGATATGGATAGGTTTGAATTGGAGGGGGTGGCGTGAGGGGAAGGGATGCTAGAAAGAAATGAGGTAGGAGGTAAGCTGGAGATTTGGGGCAAATATGTGCATTGTGGATGTATTTGTAAATGTGTGGGCACCTGTGTGTGTCTATTGATTTGTGTATCCGTGTGTGTGTGTGTGTGTGTGTGTGTCATGGGCAGGAAGGATGCGTGATGGCAGTGCCTTCAGGCTCCTCCAGGCGTAAGAATCAGTGAGCAGGTGGAGCGCACCGGCAATCCTGTCTTCTGACGAGTCCCCGCCGTCTCCTATTTTGTCAGGACCCCTGGAGCGAAGACTGGAGAGAGAGAGTGTGTGTGTGTGTACATTTGTGTGTTTCAGGTCTAGGATGTGCTGTGATCATTAGGATTCACAATGGCTTTGACAGCAGGGCTCTGGAGCACTGGACAGAGCATATGTCCAGGAAGATAACTGGTTATGTTAAAGACTGGCTGCTACGGTAACTGCATCCAACAATAAGTCCAAATCTTTTAATTCAAACTCTGGCTAGAAGGCCGTGTCGACACCACAAATCTTTTCAATCTTTTTTTTTTGTTGGTTTTCTTCCTTCTTTTTTTTTTTTTTTTTTTTTTTTTTTTTGCTCTCAAAGGTGGGATTAATTTTGTAACAGTCTCACTTCTATTCAAGCAAATTCAAAGCTTCAAAGACGGCTTTGAGGAAGCATCTTGTTTTTGTACTGCAGACAGTTAGAGCTGCTGCTACAAAATGAAGCCTGCCTGCAATGATAATAATCATTCAGGAGCAGGGTGAAAGATTTCCAGAAACTAAGTTAAATTGAGGAATGTTGTAGAATATAAGCCATGGGAATTGATTCATAGTCTGTGGTAATTTAATATATACAAACGCAATTTTTTATTTATCTATTTGTGAGTAGTTTAATGGATTCTCACACTGAACAACAAAGAAAGCATGAATGTTGAATCCATCCATCTGCCGGAGTCTGTCCCAGCTCACTTTGGGCAAAAGGCGGGGGTGCACCCTGGACACCGTCCCATCACGGGGCCAGATGTCGACAAAACACTCACACTGATTCATGTGGGCAATTTAGAAGCACCCACCAAAAAAACCCCCAAAAACGTAAAATTATATCCAGTTCAGTCCTTCACTGTTCACAGGCAGACAGTGGGCAGGAGAAGAAAACGGGAAAAAATAAGGAAAGCTTCCACGCTGTCTGAGGGAGGTCCCACACTCCTAGACTTTGAAACCCCCTGATCTGAACAGTTAAATATTCTGAAAGTAAAGGATGAGGAACAGATAAGTACCCCTCCATCAGCCTGCTAAAGCAAACTTTAACCTGCCGACTCGTCACACGGAAAGCCGAAGGAGCAGAAGTAAAGCGCTGACTTCATTAGCACGAGCCTCCTGAATTATCAGTGAAATGGTTGCCATTTCTCAATATCAAATAACGCTGGTAACATGAAGAGAACAAGGTTTGATGGATGGAGGAGCACTCATCAGTAACAGCAGAAGACCTGGGAACAGAAGGCAGAACTGAACCAGCCTCTTGAATTACTACTGAAATGGTTGCAATGCTAAGTAGATTCTGACAAATTTAGACTTTAACTTCTGATTTAGGATTATGTACTTCAGAGGACAATCCAGGGGTTCCTGAAAAGGTCAAATAAGCCCTTTTGCTGTGGGGAACGGCAGCCTGGTTAACAAGAGGACAACAGCTGGACTGGTCATCTGATCAAGTGACTTTCACCTCGGGTTCATTTCAGGACCCTTTCCCAGTTGACCAACCGGTCCGCTAACCGACGGCATGTGAATTGAGCGACCTGGACAGACAGCTGGTCCCGATGAGCCTCCGTGTTTCAGATCTGGCAACGTGTTCTTTCAGTAGCGCCATTCGAAATGAGGATGCTTGGACAGATTTGATCAAACATAAACATAAGGTTGTTCCTGCTGGCTGCTTCAGAAAACTTATGGGTGATGTCACGGAAGGTGTGTCCAGTCCTTCTTATACATTCTATGGGTGTAGTATGACAGATTGGAGTAGAAATTCAACTGGATTTGCATTAAACTGGGATATGTTAACCATTTGTTTTTTTTCCATTTCATTGAAGTTCTGTGGAATAGATATACTCAATATTTTATTATTTTCCATATACTCCTGTTTATTCCCATGGAATGTTTCCAACTTTCCCAGAATTTTGCGACCCTGTTTGGGAAGAGTGAATGCGAACGTCTTTTACCAAGGAAGAGACAAAATGCATCTGTGTGTGTTTGTGTGCTCGCAGGTGAGAGAGTGACTATCTTAAGTCTGTAAGTGGCTCAGGTGGTAAAGAAAGGACGCCCTAATAATAGCCCCCTGTCTCCACACTGGTCCACAGGCTGTAGCCGTATCGATTGTGCCTCTCCATCCTCAGCATTGCCCAGCATCATTATAGAGCAGATACTGAGGGCTTACTTTGGAATCTTGTGCAGAGCAGAGCAGCAATTTCCCCGACCTGAGCAGGATAAAGCCCAACGCCCTGGGGGGAGGCAGCCGCGGGTTTTAATTGTTTGTAGCGTTAGTTGGCCACGCTGGAGGCGAGGTCCCAGGGGACGAGCCTCCAGCTCGGGTCCTGACCTTGCTACTCACACACAAACACCAATGACAACGTGAACACTGTAATCCACACAGCCTCTCGTGCAAATACTGAGGCAGAGCCTGGATGCACACAATGAAATGCACGGACTTCCAATTTAACAATTTATTTAGCTTTTGAGCTCTATTGAAAGCCTTTATCATTCGCACTACTGTGCTGCTTGTGCTTGCTTACGTGCAGAAGTTATTCTTTGCATTTCATGACTGGATCACGCATCCTGCATATTTAAAAGTTCATAATAATTAGTGCGTGCAGTGGACATCAGAGAGCCCTCCCACATCCGTTCAATGCACTGCATTAAATGTATTTCCTTTCAAAGGATTTATTCATTGATTAATTTTACAGCCGAAAAATCTCAATCAATGCTGCTCACCCAGGAAAACACTAGAAAACTGAAACTGGGAAAGAAAACTGCATGATGTTCCTGGAGAAATCAGCAAACTGCTCAAAAAAATATGAATAAATAGAAAGTTAAAAAATGTTTTTAACAGTTTGCATGGCATTAGAAATCGACAGTTGTTTTAAAATGCTTGCCTCTCATGCATGAAATTCCTGTTATGTCTTGGACACTATTTTTAATTGTGATTTTTTTTTCTTTTTTTTTTTGCTTAAGTGCCTTTTAAACAGTTTGAAACAGTGTAATTGTCATAGCAGTTAAAACCCAAATGGACTTCCCGTAAAGAACATCTAAAATCTTGACTTCACTGCAGTAACCCCCCCCCCCCCCCTCACCCCCCACCCCACCCCACATTTGCAGAAGTGGATGTTTTATCCTTTGATCTACAGTACATTAAAGTAATACTGATGGTTTGAAAAAACCATTAGATGGCCTTTTGCAGGGCAGCAGGTCTCTTTTAAAAGCACAATGAACCTCTGTACAGATCAGGCTAGAAACTTAGTTAAAGGCACAATAACACATAGTCTCAAATTAGTCTTAAATGGTGTTAGCCCTCAATAAGACCATTGACTTTTGACCTGTGCTGCAGCAGTCCAATTACACCTACGGCTTTTTTTTCTTTTTTTTTCCTGTATTCAGCTGTTTGGAGTCAGACGGTGAGTTCACATATTCAATCACTATTCACATGCTGAGTCTTTTGTCCCTCCGCCTGCCTGTCTATCTGTCAGTGTGGCAGGTCTTGTTGAAAAGAGAGCGGGTTGTCTCCCTGACAGAGCTCAACTGGTAGTTATGGCAGTCTCGCCATGGCTGGCTGGCCGCACGCAGTCACTAGGAGACAGGGGATCATCAAGTCTGTCCTCCTGCACCACAACACACACGTACACATCTCTGTTCACGCATCCGCTGTCATAAACACACAACATGCACCTATAATTGTAATGTCCGGATGAAGTTGTGAGCTCATTATGACAGACAGGCACGTATCTGTGATCCGACATCATTTGCTACTTACAAATTGTAATAATTGCACGCTGATGTATTAAAAGATTAAAGTGGGAGTGAAATTTGCATACAGTGGGCTTAGAAATAAGCATATGTCATCATAATATATGAACTTGGCAACGGTTTATGAATTATTTGTTCAGGGCAGCTAAGTCCAGCATCCTTGAACTGCTTTTGGTTTTGGCATGACATGTCATAGCAATACCTCTTAACCTGAATAAGGCTACTTTTGAAGTAAACAGCAATTGGATTAACAAGCAAAGAAGCAAATTGTAGACATGCAAACACCTAATAGTGACCATAGAATTTCTTTTTGCATATTTTCACACTTATCTAGAAACAAGGTGAACACAAGTTCCCAAGATGTTGCCAAAGAGACATGTTTTTTAGTTGTGAGATAAAGCATGGCGCAGTGGACGCCATTTTTGTTTTTTAGGCTGCAGTGGAGCAAATCTGTTTTTTCCAATATACTTCACGGAGGATTATATGACTATTTCAATGGTTATATAACAAGTAACCTATACGCACGGCAGTGCAAAGTGCTTGAAGAGACAACCGGTGCAACAAAAGAGGAAAGAGCATTTCAAAGTTTTGCAAAATCAGGAACAAAACATTTATAATGACAAACTTGCTGCATTAAATTGTGGAGGTAATGCTGGATATAAGGTGTACAATGTGGCCTCTCTAACTGTTAAAATTGTTAACTTAAACCCAGTCATGTGAATGTTGTATTGTTTGGATTAACATCAACAATTAGAATATTAATGTGTCAATGTTACTGTTACAAAACACCAAAGAATTTATCTAAATATGGCAACCGTTGCTAAATTACTATATTTCCGTCCAGCAAGAGCACAGTGTTTGCTAAATCCTCGTGGGACCGCAGATGTGAAATTGAGTCAAACATCTGGAATTTGCTTCATGCAAGAAAATTTGAAATTCATAAAGGGTTGAAGAACTAGCAGTTGGGGAATTCAGTTTATTGAGGAGGCCATATTATTATTTTTTACCCCTATCTCAGTGTTGTTAGGTCTCTGCTGAAATAAAAGATATAATAACAAACAAACACATAACCCCTCTCTTTTTCTAAGTGGCCTAAACAGAGCTGACAGGGCTGGCTAAAAGAGGCCACATCTGGATTTCTTCTGACAAAACATCATACGTTTTGTTGAAACCAATCAGTAGATTGATTTTAACACAAACAGCAGCAGATGGCTGTATCCTGTACGGCGTTGCTAAAAAGGTGATGAGAACTTGCATTCCCAGCAACAGCAGCACACACAACATGCTTTTTTTGATTCCAGACTCAACAAATGTTAGCTTTAGTGCTATATTAGCAATATCTATCTATCTAGATAGATCTATATATAGATAGATAGATATATGTTAGGATTTTTTTTTTTTTCAAAAAGGGGTGTAATAACATTTGACAGCCAATACAATGTCATTTCTTCTAGTGGAAACATTGAGAAGTCGTCCTGTGCTCCAGCATGTGAGTTGACAGCTTGTTGACAGCTGAGAATTGAAAAGCACTCCCCAGTGCCTTGAAGCTTCTAAACAAAAGAAAAAAGAAAAGAAAAGAAAAGAAAAGGGAAAATGTACAATAGTTGCATAGGCATTATTATAACCTACATCTCCTTACACAAAAAGTAAACACACAAACACCCACACACACATATATAAGATCTACTTAAATACTTGATTGGTATGGAATGAGCTGAGAAAACATAAAAGATAACACTGAGCATTCTAGTTATTCCACAAAGCTAACACTGTTTTAGTCTTCTTCATCACTTAATGTCCCATTTAAAACGTTCTCCAGCCTTCAAATATGAATCATGAATATCTGCAGCCCGAGGTTGGCCAGCAGAGTCTATTAGAATACATCACTACACTACCAGGGGACCACTTTGAGCATCCCTCTAAAATGTATCATATCTCCACCGTAGAGAGGGAGACATGACTTCATGTGTCTTGTGATGTAAGTATTATTACAATTCATGAAATTCAAACACTTATGGCAGGGCCATTAATTTGAACCATGAGCCATTGGGGAGAGATTTACAGTGGAGTTAAGGGCGATCACACCATTAAAAGACTTGGGAGGAAGACTGGGAGAGATAACAGGCTTCAGCAAAAGCAGCAGCTGCTCGAATGTCTTCGTGTGCAAATGCAGCAATTAATATTTCTGTTTCACACTCTTGGGTCAACTTTGCAAACATTTCTGTCAGAATTAGATGGGAAATCGTTGAGTTCTGATGGTTTAATAGTTAAAACATAACCCTTTGCCTTCTGCCTTGGCTCCTTCTCAGTGTACATACAAAAGTGCTGAATTTTGCATGAGTGCCTGAGTATATAGCAACTGGAACCCTATAGCTTTGTTTACTGATACTTCCTGGAGGCATCTCAGTCCGCACAACCCATTCTGATAAGAATGAGAGCAGCTGAGACCTGTCTCCCATCGGTGCCGTGAGATGGTCTTGTTATACAGCAGAGCATGAAGAAACAACGGGCAGAGGTCAGGACATACAGACATACTTCTCTGCTTCAAAATGACCAATCAGGAAGCATGCTCCCTGCCAATGTTTGTTTCTCAGATAGAACTGCTATGAAATGACAAGTGACTCATAGCAGAAATGCACTGGGCAGTCCTTCACGCTGCAAAGAAATCAACAGTAAGATTACTTTTCAAATTCCAAATTCCAAAAATCCCTGTGCAACAGTGTATAAAATGTAAATAAAAAAATCCCATATAGTAAAACTATTTTCAATTAACAAAGGAACTCAAAAAGTATCAAATACTAAAAGTCATTTTAACCTTTTCATGAAAAACTGTCATGAAAAATGTTGAGAAAAGGCTGTAAAAGTAGGTGATACTAAAACAGAATGATTAGATTGATGTTTTGGATCTAAACTGGGTCACTAACAATAGTTTAGTGACATCACTGGATTGAAAAAGGGCAGGTTAGTGAAGTAGAGTCAATCAAAAAATAAAAAGTGGGTGTACTGTAGTGTATGCTCAAGGCACTGTGGTGTGTGTGGTGTACTGTAGTGTGGGTGGTGTACTGTAGTTAGTGTGTGATGTGCTGTAGTGTGTGTGGTGTACTGTAGTGTGTGTGGTGTACTGTATCATGTGTGGTAGTGTAGTGTGTGTGTGGTGTGCTTTAGTGTGTGTGGTGTACTGTGGTGTGTGTGGTGTACTGTAGTGTGTGTGGTGTGCTGTAGTTAGTGTGTGGTGTAATGTAGTGTGTGTGGAGTACTATAGTGTGTGTGGTGTGCTGTAGTTAGTGTGTGGTGTACTGTATTATGTGTGGTAGTGTAGTGTGTGTGTGGTGTACTGTAGTGTGTGTGGTGTGCTGTAGTGTGTGTGGTGTTATGTAGTGTGTGTGGTGTACTGTGGTGTGTGTGGTATACTGTGGTGTGCTGTGGTGATGGTGGTGTGCTGTCGTGTATGTGGTGTGCTGTAGTGTGCGTGGTGTAATGTAGTGTGTGTGGTGTACTGTAGTGTGTGTGTTGTAGTATGTATGGTGTGCTGTAGTGTGTGTGTGTGTGTGTGTGTATCTAAATGAATGTGTAGTGGTTTGTGTTTGGATATTGGTGTCCACCTCCTCTTTGTCCAGTCCAGCATCCCAGCAGACAGACGTAATGCTGCCACGTTGACCTTCCAACATTTGCTCATCATCGACCAGTATTACCAGCTGAATCACAGCTGGTGCTGGTGTGTTGGCCAAGTGCAAATAACTGTATTCTTTTTTGATAAAAAGTTTCAAACAGTGTCTGAACATTTTGTAATCAGATTTTTTTATTTTATGTTTTAACTGAAGCCTCATCTTCATACTTCAATAGTTCTACAAACTCTTTGCAACAGATTCAGGTTTTCGGTCAGGTTTTGTGATCACAGTTGGATGCTAATAAAGCAAACTTTATACTTCAGCATAGAAAGAAGAACAGTCTATGTTTGTTCGCTAACTTGCTCCACCAGGTAGTAAACAGTGATAGACAGATGGTTCATCCTATCACCATTTTTTTTCATTCTTGCCCTTCTGCAGACATTTTCCACAGAAGACCTCCCAGATGGTTCAGTGGAACAAACCATCTGGCCCTCCACGTTATGTGGATCTCAGGCAAGTGTATCAATCCAGGGTAACCTGTCGGCCTTGAATCTGTATCCAACTAGTTGAACTACATGTCTGACATCAGAGACTATGGTGTTCGGTCAAAACTCAAAAACCTTGCTAATGGAGGATTAAGACGCAGATCCCTATTGTTTGCTTTTGGAAAGAAGACACTTTATGCATTTACTTTTTTTGCATAAACCCTACTTTTTGCCCTGAGAAAAGCACTAAAAAATTACATCAGGTAAATTATCCTTAAAGGTTAGCAGACTTGATAGGTTGTTGCAGAGATACAAATGGGTTCTGCACATGGGCTAGAAAGCAATTGCAAACATGAACAGTGAAAACATCAATGTAGGGAAGAAAAGCACCTTTTGGGATGAGAGTTAGGGGTGGTTGGGGGGGTCAGCTTGAACCCAGCTGACTATAATCTTCCTCAAACGGCCCAGGCTCTGTGTTTGCTATCATTTGTCACATGGGCACAGTGTTATGGGTTCAAACAGAAATTTGCGATGGCTCAGTGCACTCCAACAGCACAGTTTTCCATCTCCGCTCTCCTCTGGCCCAGTTTCATTATCTTCAAGGTATTCAAAGAGAAACAGCCATTTCAAGTTCTTTGGACAAACATTCAGTTATTGTTCAGTGCTTGTGTGCAAAAGTGTTCAGAGAACCGTCATAGCCATATTTCACATGTCATTTTGGATGCATATGCACCTTTGACAGTATAAATTTACATATCGGTCCTATCTGCAGACCCCCTGCAGATGTTATACAGTAGAAAACTGAAAAGAAAATACTAATCTGAAGCAGTGATGAAGCAAAATTGGTAGCAATGTTCATGCCAAGTAAAAGTTGCATTGTTTACCCAAAGAAAATTCAGGTTTCTTCCGGGTCTTTAAGTGTAAATATTGTCTGAGAACAAGGCTGTCTTTTTTCTTTTTTCTATTTTTTTTCCTGGAGAGCTGCTTTAGTGTAACTTCAGCTCCGTTGAACATCACCCTTCACTGGGTTTGAGGTATCTGATTGAGTCCGTCCATGTGGAGCGCTATTGAATCAAAAGAGTAAACCTCAAGGACACGGTCCAGCACACACACATCCAATGTGTGTGTAAGCTGGGAAGAAGTCCTCACTCATGCAAATGAGAGACCAGAAAGGAGACTGTATTTTAGAGCTGGAGGAAAATAAAAATACTTGGCATCATATGGCAAATGCAAATTAAATAATAATGATAATAATAATAATAATAATAATAAATCTTCAGTCTACTTTGACTTTCATGCCTTTGCAGACATGCAGGTCTAAGACACCCCCAAACCCCCCTCCACACCCCAAAAGTTGGGACTGTAAAGTTTTTACAACTTTGTAACGTCTTTATTTTTCTCACAACTCTTAAAGAACATTTAGCTTCAGTTATTTTGTCCCATTTTCCTTGTAAACACATCATATGCCGGGTTTCTACAGTCCTCTAAGAATGATTTAAGTCGCATTGCACAACGTGAAATTGGTGCATAATTAATTTACAGCGTGTCACACTGTGCGATTGAACATACGTTGAATTGTGGCTACAACAGCAGTGAATCTGAGTGTATTTCAGGTGCTAAATGCAGCCTCATTGTGTCATTAGCAGGTTGCTGCTAACACGCTAATGCACCGATGACCTGAAGGTTAGCGTTGCCGGAGTGACGTGTGTTTTTTAAAAAGAAAATCAATAAAATCAATAAAAATAAGTGTCTTTCTTTTGTTCTCAGTTTCACATTTTTCTTCCCGTCTCTCCGTTGTATGTGGCGCTCTTGTTGCTAGGCTACTGTGCTGTGTAGACGCGCTGATGTTTATGCTATTTCATGCTGTGTTCCTATTGGTCGGTGAGCTGACGGAGATCGCAGGGGCGGCGACGGGCCGTCACGCTCTGAGACTGAGTGCAGAAGGTGGTCTTCCTCAAAAATGTGTGGACGATTCTGGGACAGACGTCATCTCTTGAAGACGTCATAGTTAGCTCTAAAAGCTCTGTTTACTTACATTGCAGAGGGGTGAATGACCTTCGCCAATGACACTGACAGGACCCCCACACCATCACAGATGTTGGTTTTTGGACTTGTTGCTGGCAACAAAGTGGATTATACCATTTAGTGATCATTTGTGAGTTTCCTAAAGTAGCTTCTTGCCAACGTGTTTACATCAGCTACTGATGATCGGAGATCATGGGTGTCAGGCTTGTCCTTTACGCACCAAAAGTCCTTCAGATTCCCTGAATCGTTTAATGTTAAACACTGTAGAAGGAGAAATATGTAAACTCCCTCCAGTAACTCTTAGAAGAGCATTGTTTTTGAATATTTTATTGATTTTTAACAATGTAGAGATGCTCCATCCACCTTACTCCGACTGCTTCTTTGATACCAAATAATAACAGTGATAATAATAATAGTCACCTGTTGATAGAATCCACTAATTACTAACGCTAGGTTGCCATCATTTAAACTTTTTTGGAATGCTTTCCAAGCCGGAAAAGCAAATGTGTGTTGGGTAACACAAAATAAAATAAAATAAAATGTCTTCGGTTCACACTGTTTGTAAAAAAAAAAAGTTTAAAGGTGCACAAAAAAATGCTCTACATTATTATAATACTTAAAGTCTGAATCTGCTCTTTACTGAGTAAAGTCCACATTTTATTTTATCCAACAAATGCAGCTAGTGATTTATCCATATCTTTTATTTTCAGGGATAATTATATCATTGTTGTATTTCAAATGTTACATCAATGGTTTAGAAAAAAAAAAAAAAAAAAACGGCATATTCTTTCTCGGAGGGAGATTTGTCTCATTTCAAAAAGCCAGCGGAGAGAGATGCAGAGAGCTTTTGAGAGGCGGACCGGTGGGCAACAATAACCCTGCACTCTCCACTGCAGGACACAACGCTGGACCACTGTTGGCACGGCTGCACCTCTCAAGTGGTTAATTAAATGAGTCCACGCACAGAGCGAGCACACTACGCTTGGTTTACCATAAACAGCGTGATTAAAGCGACCATGGGCCAGCTAGAACATGGAGTTATGGAAAAAAAAAAAAGAATTCAGATCACCATGGAGATGTGTGAGAAAAGAGAGGTACGAACACAGACAGGGATGTCATTATTACTTTTTTGTTCATTATTTTCATAATGACTGTCATTATGTGCGGGCTCTGATTGAATTCTACTTTGTTTGTCAGTTTTGTGGCGAGGAGAATAATTATCTCTTAAGTGATATTAAGATTCGCGTGGAACGTTTCCTAGATGGAGCAGCAAGCGCATCAGGGGCGAAAGGACCTGCATTTTATAACAGAAAGGAAGAAAAAGTCACCACTAATTACACCTTAGACGATAACATGGTAGTTCATTTTAAAAATGTGAACATCACCCACAAATTCAAATGATTCGTGTGAATATCTTTCTTTGATCACAGCACAGACAGTAAACCTGTAATGCAAAATTCAAATGCAGTCACCCACTAAAGACTAAAAACTAATGATTACATCATGGGGGATGTAATCATTAGTGGACTGATTCATTTACAGCATGAAAAATTGATTAAATCTGTGCAGCCATAAAAGGGGACAATATGGGCTTTTAGCTGCAAAGAGACTTTGTGGATGTGACAGAAGGATCCGGAGGGAAACTGTTATTTATGAACATACAATGGTGGCTTTACCACTCATATGACACCTTACCAAAGTCACGCTCTACTGACACGTCAGCAGTCAGTGTTCCTAAATAAATGCTGCAAAACTTACACTGTCGAACTGTTTCAAGCAAATATTCAGCTCTGAGTGCATCACTAGAGAATAAAGAAAATGTTATTCACAGGAAAGCTTGTGACTGTTTTCTGTTAGTACTGAAGCTATGTGGTCTATGAGTGGTATCACTGGACCTACGCTTGATTCAGACCATGTAAATGTTATCTTGAAAGGAGCTTAAGGTTATATTTGGTGTATATAATACATATTTAATATCTGAGCTGTGTATAATTTTACATGCATATTATAATGTGGATATGCCTGGTAGATATTTCAACTTATGTCTCTCCTTTGATATTGAAAAGATCCAAAGAACATATTTGCACTGGAATCTGGCTATCTGAAAACACAGTTATATAAGTTTTATATTTCATTACTATGACTGAGCTGCTTCTAATCGTAAATTCAGAAAAACGTCCAGAAAATAACACGTAATTTCAGTTCGGTACTTCCTTCATGTTTTATGCTTTGCTGTGCCAGTCAAAATCCTGCAAAAAAAAAAAGAGTCTAAAAAGAGATTTGCACTTTTTAAAGCTGGTTAGGATTTGGACTACATGGAAATAAATCGCAATGCAAAGGAAATTGTTTAAAAACTGCAAGTTACTCAAAACAAAGCTCAGACTCTTTGCCCTTTGACTTGACATGTGCACTTTCTGCTGGATGACCTTTGACCTATTTAACCATCAAAAATAGCTTACATTGAAAAGTTGTGATTATTGCAAACAAAAGTGTGTAATTTTTTCACAAACAAAACAAAACAAAGTAAACCATAACAATTCTACAAAGATGCAATTTTACAAAAAAAATGTGTGAATTTTTGTCCAAAAATTTGCAATTTGAAAATTTTGTGATTTTATGATAAGAAGTTGTGAATTGATGTCAAAAACTAAGTAGCAAGTTGAGTTTTTTAGAATTTTAAGACAAATTTGCGATTTCACAAGAATGAGTGATTTTAGGACATAAAATCCGAATTTCATGTCAAAAAGGTCACAATTTTTGTAAAAATTTTAGTGACAGAAAATGTGCTTTTTAACATGAAAAGTTCCAATGCTCTTTGACTTAACAGCAAAAATGTGTTGCAATTGTGCATAATTTACAATTTTATTACAAGTCGTGATTTCATGTCAAATAGTTGCAAAAAATGCCACATTTATATCATATAAATGTGGCATTTTTGCAACATGTGACAGTTTTACAACAAACGTGCCAATTTTTGGACATAAAGTCAGAATTTGATGTCAAAGAGTTTTAATTTCGCAAAATTTAAGATTTTTTTTGACTAAAAAGAAATTGCTTTTTATGACAAAGCTGCGTTTTCTTTTTGCAAAATTGTGATTTAAGGACAAAAAGTCGTAATGTCCAGTCAAAGTCACAGTTAGGCAAAGTTTTAGATTTGATAACAACAAATTTTAAAGCAAAGCTTAATTAATTAAGCTTTTTCATGACAAAATTGGGAAATTCCTGACTTTAGTACATGAAAATTGTAATTTCATAATCATTTTTTACAAGTCACAATTCTTTCAAAATTTGAGAATTTACAACAAAGAAATTTGCTTTTTTACATGAAAAGTTGCGATGCGACAAAAATTCTTTGTGACTATACGAAATTCACAATATAAACTCGTAACTTAGAGTTTTAAAGTTGTGATTTTTCAAAATGTCACAATTACATAACGAAAACAGATAAATGGATATCTTGTAAAATTTGGAAGTTTTATTAAAGTTTTTTTTGCATTTTCCATATATATACATGTATGTATGTATATATACATACAGATTATATATATATTTATATATATATATATATACACACATACATACATACATATACACATACATATATATGCACATATAAATATATACATACTTTTGGATGCTTTTGACTTGGACTGGAGCAATTTCCAGCATGAATTAACTGTTCAGTTCATATCACCAGTGAACTTTCTGCAGTGGATAAACTGCCATCTCTTTGCGTCTCACTCTGCCTTGCAACAGTAGCAGCAGGCGGCCTGCAGCCTCCCAATGTTTTCAGCGAGCAGGGATTTATCCAGAGTCTAATCAATCACTGACAGATTACCTCCAAAGCCACTTCCGTGGCCATTAAAGCAGGACAAATGCAGAATTGCAACTGAACAAGTAGGAGTTTTTAAGCCAACACCAGGACTTCCTGGTTATTTGTCAAAGTCAGTGCTGCTGAGCCGCATGAGTGGCGGCGCGAGTGTGTGTGAGGCTGAGAGGCGAGCTGGCCAGCCGTTCGCACTATGTGTCAGGGAAAATGGGGGAGAGAGCAAGAGACAGTAACAGAGTGAGTGAGTTATTGTTGGTGTGTGTGTTTTTATGCTCTCAGGTATGTGTGTGTGAGCGTGTGTGTGTGTGTGTGTGTTTTCACGCCGGCGGGTGCGTTGCTCTTGGCCCACTGGAGCTTACAGTAAATCACATTCCTTTTATTGCCAAATTTAGCAGCTTATGCTCAATAGGCTCTGCTCAAATCTACGCCGTGTCCCATCAGGGCACTAGTCTGGGCTCATAAAAGAGGATTGGCCACACTCGAGTCTCTGAGCACAGACGACTCATCCCCTTTTCTATTTTCCTACATTATTCCCTCTCTTTTTCTGAGCCACTGGAAACACCGTCTGGGCTTTTCTAATCTCTCCTCTTTCCTCCCCATGGATTTCCTGGCTTTGAGATTCCTCTTCCATTGTCCCCCATTCACAGGGGCTTTGTTTACATCAGGGTATATTTGATAGAAGATGCTATGAAATTGGATATCATCATTTTCATTGTCTGTATTACCAGGGGAACACAGTCCATTTCAAATGTTAACGCACGGGAAAGGCATTTTATCCTATAAGCTTCTGACTTTATCCAAATGGATTGTGGCATTTTTACATCTTGCCAGACATGGCAGGTTAAGTGCTGATAATTATTTGGAAGATGAAGAAGAAGAAAAAAAGAGATGAAGAAAAGTATGAAATGAGAAGAGCTGACATCAAAGTGATGGTTCTTGTTGCATGTTTTCCCTCTTATACGGAATAAGGTGTAGATGTTTGATTAGTGCGACGTTCAGGGATTAGGCGCTTTGTTTTTTTCCGCCTGTTATAAAAGAACAGGCCTGTCTCCATTTAAATCAGCGATTTCATAAATGTGAAAATGTTAAATATGTCTTCTTTTTTTTTACATGTGTTTATGGACTGTGTGGACATTTGGTTTAAAATTTAGGTGGTCATGTGACACCCTTCCTCCCCCTTTTTATGACCTCAGAAGGAGAGATAGAGAGGGAGGATAGGAAAGAAAAATAAAGGAAAAAAAATAGAAAAGAAAGAAAAATACTGCCACCCAAAAAAGGAGGAGGGATTGCATCTACGCGTACGTGTTATTTTACCCCCCCTCCTATTCAATTAAGAGCTTAAGCTCATTAGTGGCAGACTTACATCATTACCTCTCCAATGGCTAATGAGTTAAAATCTATTTAGATTTATGTCGCCGTAAAATCCCACCCCCCAACCCGGGTGCACACACACACACACACACACACACATCACAAAGCAGAAGCATGCAAGTATTCACACACAAGACTTTCCACACCTGTGTGGGAGCCTTTTATAGCAACGCTGCATATTAAACACACTCCGATGATACCGTTTTACCTTCAATATGGAAAACAGAGGAGAAGAAGTGCACGCTCTGAAACGTAGGACCTCCACTGTTATAGAAAGCATAGATTTTTCACTCTGGCACATTCACATTCCTGGCTTCATGGCCCCAAAACCAAGCTGGTCAGCTGACTCATTTGTCCAAATATTCACCATTTCTCTCTATGTAGCTGTTTAAGATACAAGCGGGTTGAACTTGGGATGGATAAAGTTGTTTCCGTCTGAATCAAATAATCCTCACGCGCATGGTGTTAAGATTGCTTTTACAACCCTTGACTCTTAACTGAAGTAAAAGCAGACTGTGCGGCGTCGCTAACCGGATGTTACGTACTTTTACGGCTTGCAAGCATGGCAGTAAAACGGATAACACCCTGAAAAAGAGGACCAGTTTTTAAAAGTGTCCTGTAAGAAGACAAAATGGGGTTGTACTTTTTTCTTCTCCTGAAGTTTCTGAAAAATGTCACATATAGGCTAAGCGTGAAATTGTGTTTAATCTGTATATAATACTGAAAAGCAATGGATACTACCTTTTGCTCCTGTAATATTGGTTAAAATGATTTAAAAACTGACTAAAAACTAATATTTAGCTCTGCCTTGAAAAAAAAAACACATGTAAGTTCATGCAGTTAGGCAAAGCCATTCATCGATTCCCATCATTTTTAATTACCAATAAATGCTTTGCACGGTTGGCAGTTTTCACATTTGCTTGAAATACAAATGAAAAAAATAATTATTAAGGAATGAAGGAAGGAATCTACTGCTGCAAACCCAAGGACATTACTGAGAAATGTCTTTGCCTGTTGACCTCAGCATGGATACCACTGACCCAATTAAAAAAAAAAAACTTTAATCTATTGTTTCCACTGTTTCTTCAAGCTTACCTTAAAATTCACATTAAGTAGGCCTTTCCTTTTTTTCTCCTCTCAGCACCCACGCGCGTGCGCCCTCAACTTGATGGGGGGGGTGTTACTAGTACCAATGAGCTGACAGCTCTCCCATCTTTGATATCTTGTTTAAACCTGGTCTCCCTGCTGATGCTTTGATAAGCCACTAACTGGGACATTTCCATTCTAATTAGAGCCTCCATTGCTAATTCCACATCGCGCGCTCTAATTATCTCACAGGAACTGGGGGGCGCGCGTGCTGCTTGCGCGTTCTGAGAGGAGGCATTGATTTTCGAAAGGTAAGTGTTGCTTATTTTTTTTAAATTTCATTTTATTTCAAGTTTTAGGCTCTCGGGCGACGACTTTTGAAATCGCGGTAGGTGATTTACGAACCTTTACGGACAAAAAGAAAGTAACGTAATGCGACAATTTTATGATTAGAATTGACATTTAATTTTATTTTTTGGCTTCTCTTTCATCAACTAGTTGCTCATAATAACCTCATAGACAGTAATTGGAGTCCCCCCCAGCTCTCCCTCTCTCTCTCCCTCTCCTCTCTCCCCCTTTCGCTGTCCCACGGGCGCATGCGCAGTGTGCAGCGTGCTGGTCAGTCTGAGGCAGCTGTTGAGGGCTGCTGAAATTCCAACATGGCAGTGGCGGTGGTCACCGTTTCCTGCGTTAACTTGGGATGCTTTCAGCTCGCGCGCAGTCAGGCTTAACCTCCGCATCACGATCGCCAGCAGAAGATTCCCCCTCCCCAACCCCTTTCTTTCCCCCTTTTCCTCGGGATCGATGAGACCCTAACAGCCGCCACGTGAGAGGTCAACCTGTCGCTATAGGAAAAGAGAAAAAAAAAAAAAAAAAGAAAAAGCGAAAGGGGAAAAAAATCCAGGTAAGGAAGGGTATAGTGCGGGGATCAGGCGGAAAAATACACGCGCTTTTCATGATGATGATGATGATTATAAGTTTCACAGTTTGTTGGGGAGATCCGCTGCATGAAATGTATTTACCTGCTTTTCTGGTTGTGCTTCGGGGTGAAGGAGCGCACCTGCGCCGCTGCTGAACTGCGGAGGACTGAACACGTAGGCTGCCTGTGCGTGCGTGTATGCATGCATGCATGCATGTATGTATGTGTGTGTGTTTCAACTGCGCTGCACTCTCTAGACAGGGAGAAAAAAAAAGGAAAAGACAAATATCCACAACTTGAGTGTCCGTTAAGGCTTTTTCAGCTTCAGCGACGCAGCTGCGTCGCAGCGCATGAAGCACATCCAGTCACACTGCAGTATTTATTATTATTATTCTTACTATTTTAAACCCTGGACATTTTCTGGGCAGATTGAAGTCCTCTGACTGATTCGCACCAGTTGATCCCCCTCCCCACCACCCTCTCTCCACAGTAATAGCCGTCATCCCGGGCTCCACTTTCTAATGAGATGCATGTAGGTTAGACTCGCTCCAAACACTTGCAGGGCCCGACTGGTGCTGCAACCAAAAACACTATCTGGCATTGTAAACCCCTTTTTCTCCCCCCCACACACCCCCACTCTCTTTGCAAAAGAATCCTTCCTTGAGCTTTTTCTCCATAAATTAATTCCAGTGTTCCCTCTCTTCCTCTCCCTTCTTTCAGCACGACATGATCAGCAGCAGCAGCAGCAGCGTCTATGGTAAGTCTAATTTTTTTAAATTTATTTATTTATGTATATATCAGTAGAGAGAGATTTCATCAACTTTTTTCCATCTTCCTTTTTATTTTTAAATTATTCCTTTAGGTAAAGTCATCAAAAGGCATTTTTGTTTATCATTAATATTAATATTATTAAATTTATTAGCTCAAAATCCAAATTTCAACAAGCCACATGACATAAACACAGCTTTAAAACACACAATTTGTTAATTAATATTTGGTGACTAAGTGTGCTACATTTAAATTACAGATGGCTTCATTTTCAGTGGCCCTAATTAATTTTTTTTTTCTTAAATATATTAAATAAAGTCATAGTTTGTTGTGGAATATTGTGCTGGAACTTTAGAAAGCCTCACATGTACGATGTTCTTCATTTCTGCTGAAACACGAGGTCTTCTTTAGGACTCGGACTGACAAATATGCACCACATTTTAATAATATTTTAGTAGAGTCGCAGTGGGTGTACATAGTTCACTGCAGAACCTATATACATATTTATAATTTTGATTTCTTTAGAAAAAAAATGTTGCTTTGTTGCATCCACTTTAATATTTCTGGTTTTCAGACCTCGGTGCAGAATGCAGTGATAGTCACTGATGCTATCATAATATTATGGTGAAGGCACGTTGTCATTAAAACCGAGTGGGCACGACTTGCCGTAATAATAATAAATATGCACAGTTATAATTTTTAAAGAATTTCAGAGGCTCGTATTGTCGGAGAAGGAAGGAATGAGGCGACTTGTCACCCTGTTGATAGCGAGAATGCAGCTCCATGATTGCACGTTCTTACTTTCCGTAGCAACCATTAGCGAGGACTCAACCTCTCACCTTTGAGCTCCTTCTCTCTGCTCACACACACACACACACATTTATTTGCTTCATATCCCACACTCTTTCCTCCTCCTCTACACTGCTCCCCCTCTATTTGTGCGTTGTCGCCTACATGCATCTGTTTGAGTGTTTTTGTGTTCATTTCTCACTTTAATGAAAACAGAGAAGGC
Source organism: Arrhamphus sclerolepis (assembly GCA_037176975.1). Taxonomy (NCBI): domain Eukaryota; kingdom Metazoa; phylum Chordata; class Actinopteri; order Beloniformes; family Hemiramphidae; genus Arrhamphus; species Arrhamphus sclerolepis. Next base: position 4,824,043 of record JBAMYA010000012.1, on the reverse strand, counting down.
TGCAGTAATTATGTTTGCGTTTGAAAACGAAACCTCTTGGAATACTCAGGTATGCAGCTGCTTTATTTTAAATAGTTTCAGCTGACTGACGTGGAATGCACCTGTGGATGTTTAAGGGTATTTATTAAGAAGTTCTTCATGACTGCCGTGCTTTTTTTTTTCCTTCTTCTTTCTTTCTTTTTGTAAATAACGTGCTAAAATCTTTGGCTTCAGATCTGCATTCGCTGTCTGCGAGTGTAACGGTGACAGTAGCGATAATCTCCCCTCATTATACACATAACGTATTGCCTCACATCTGTGGCCGACCCCCGAGCACAGCTGATAGGGACAGAGAGAGGAGAGATAATAGGCAGAGAAGAAAATGTGCTTTACAAACAGGTGCCTTTATTTATCTAAATGTGGACCCTCAAATGAACAGAGAGAGCCAGGTGCTGCGAGGGTGGCTAAGCTGCTCCCAGCAGGGACGTATAAATAAATTATCCTGACACTTTCTATCACTCTGTAATGTTTACCATTAAAAGCTGTTTTACTGTCCCGGGGAACGCCAAGTCCGCCCCGTGGGACACCTGGCAGATGTAAAGGGAGGTATTGTGGGTTTTTTTTTTTTAGGCGTATAAAGCGAGAGACATTTGTTAGTTTCTGCTGCATCTGTATCAGAGCATCCTGACAAAGGGCCTCTTCAAACCGCATCCAGGCAGGGTTGTCATCTTTTAGCAAATACATTAAGTGTTATCTTTTGTGCTCTCGAGCGGAGCCGGACCCCACGGGAGCCCAGCGCATGCAAATAAAACAAATCCCTCTTGGACCTGTCTGTCTGTTTCACTCTTCTCCATCCCACTGTCCCCCTCCCCGTCTTCCTTTTTTTTTCTTTTTTCCCTCTCTTCTACGTTTTTGCTCGACAGTGCGTCAGCCTGCCTCGTCTCCCTCGCTCTCTCATCCATTTCACTCTTTGTCCACTTATTTCCCCTCCTCTCTTCCCTCTCTCCGTCCCAGAAGACGGTGCCGGGGCTTTGTGTCAGCTAACTGTAGCGAGGCTGTGCAGTCTTTGTGCGTTTCGCCGTGTCTTGCTGACAGCCCCCTCCTCACTGATCCCAGTTCCTTTTTCCCAGAGATGGCAAGCAGCTGTCGGCAGGACCGCTGCCTGCGTTTCTCCGTAGATGAGCAGACGCCAATTCCTGAAAATCCTTGACACCGTGATCCTCTCTACCCCCCCCTCTTATTGCTACACTGGCTGCATTTTATTTAGTGTCCTATGGGGAGGGGGTCTGTTTACCGTGACAGTTGCTGGTTGATGAAGTCTTTTATTTTATACCTTTATTTGATACCAATTCGTTCTCACTCACAGTTGCTGACAAGTGAAAATCTGATGAGGGGTGGTGTCAAGACATCAAGAGTTTGCTCATCTTATTACCACTGATTGAGCTGTAATCTGTGCAATCAATGCAAAGATGATGCTCACACGCTTCAAAGTGAGTCAGACTTTTGTGGATCCAAGAGGAGTATTACAGAATTGCAATTTCAGACGATCTCCTTCAAGATAAGCTCAGAGGTTGAAGATGAAAATGAAGTTTAGGAACAGATGAAAACAAACCCTCGACAGCAGCTGCGGGGTCAGTTTGGGTCTCCGAAGCAGCTGTGGGTCCTCTCGAGGTAGAAAAGCCTGAACCGATCTGGGATCGGAGTCGCTGGACTTCCAGAATTTTCTCCCGTCTTTGCTCTGCAAATTCAACACTCATTTCCATGTAAATTCCAGCATTAAACGCGGCGTCTCCGCGCGCCTGAACCCTGAATCCTTCTCAAAAAGATTCAAAGCTTCTCGCTTTATGTAATTCATCATTTTCATTGGTTTTAATCAAGCATTTTATACATTTTCATTCCCTCGTACCTTCTTTTTCTGAATTTTAAACAGACCTCTGCTCACCTCCCTTTACTCCTTACCAGCAATCTCCTGCACCCGTGGCCCGGATTCTGTGGCAGATATTACAACATTCAGCTCTTGGATGTGTTAAATATGCTAAGGATTTATTAAGAAAGGAAAAAGAAAAAAAAACTTGAATATTTAGTGCCATTAGACCTCAGCAGATACAGCTTATCCTTTACATTGTGCCTTCAGATGAGAAGGTGCTGCTTTCTAATTAGGTTATAGCTGTAGAAGTCTGAAGTTAAACTGCATTGATATGCGTGAGCGCTCGCCACGATGGAGGACGCTATCGAGTCTTTTTTTTTAAATTTTTTTTTTAGCACTCATGGAAAAATCTAGCTATGGCTAAAAAGCAAAGAGAAGCTGTCTGAAATGTCTGCGGCTCCTCTTTTTTCCGGCTCTGGCTGGATGGCTCCATCTGATGAACAGTAAGAGGTGGTCGCCATCTGCTCCCCCACCGCTCCCCCACCTCCTGGCTGCAGATCAATTTGAATATCTTGATTAGCTAGGCACCTCGCATGAGTGCTAAACTATAAACTAAGTTGGACGAACTTTTTTCTTTCTTCCTTTTTTTTTGATTTGTTTTGTTTGATGGTATAGTGTGTCGCGTAAGAACAATAGCTCATCGGGTTTGAGAGTGAATTTGTGTTTGTGTGTGTGTGTGTGTGTGTGTGTGTGTGTGTGTCTTTGAGCTTGGAAGGCTGCCAGGGTGATGGACACAAAGGATGCTGAGTGGCTGGGCGTGTGGCACAGCATCACTGAGCTGCCTGTGGCCTCTGGAAGATGGACACAAACTGGGAGCAAGTGTGAATACAGCTGCTGCTGCTGAAGAGCTCCACGTTTCTGCCGCGGCCCTTTGCAGAGTTGCTACTGAAGATGATCTTCAGTGGTTTTTCTTCTAGTCTGCCATGTCCAGTAAATCCCAAGATGATGCTTTCAGATGTGTTGTTTTATCTAAAACTAAGACTGCTACTTGAGAAAGTGCAAAATGAGTCACTTTTTGAAAAACGTCCTTTATAACAGCTGATCTTTTTTCTTTTTGTTGAATTATGTTCAAATCAGCTTGAACTCATCACTGCTGAATCAAAATCCATGTGCACAGTTCGCTTCAGTGTACATTAATGGAGAATTGGGATTTCACTGAACTCTTAGGTTAAACAAATATACTAAACATATTTAAACTTTATATGTATCTGCATAAATCCAAACACTGATGCAACTTTGTCTTATTATTTGGCTTTAATCTAATATTTGGAAACTTGGAAATTCATTGAGTTTTTAGTTTTTTAGGTTGTTTTTTTTTTTTGCTTTTGCTTTTAAAAGGGCAAAATGTATATGTATAAAAAATATTTAGTGTAATCCAGTATTTGCTTGGCAACAAGGGGACAGAGCGACCGTGAACGCTACCTGCCGTAAAGCAGCTAACGTCGAAAGCGGGACAAAGTACCAACCGTACCACACCAACTTTATTAATAAAGCTCTTTCGCGCAGCCACAGCTGAAACAAAGCGCTGTACATTTGGGAGTAAAACGAAACATTACGTGCTGAAGGTGTCGTGGCATTCTCCGAGGAGACTTTGCCTTCAATTTCATTTCTATAGATGATTGGTATCCAAAGCGTCGGTTTTTAAAAGGCAAAAGCTGCACCACAAGGTAAAAGAAAGTGGTGTTACAGCCTCATATGGCTGAATGTGGAACCTCTTTAAGTCTGTATGTCCAGGAGAAGGAAGGTGTTTGTATGCATGAGTGTGGTTTTGTTGTTGCATGTGTGTGTGTTGGCCAAGTGTACCCACAGGAAGCAAGCGAGAGCATTAGGATGTTGCTTGTACGACTCCGCTGGCAGGATGGACACGTGGTAGATGGCTAATGATAGCATGCAGCGCATAATGAGATCCTACTCTCCGTCTGTCTCCGCTACCTGGCATCATGCATTAACCATACAAGAGGAAGAGGAGGCACGCATGGTATTGACTTTTGAGTGGGTGTCTGCTTGTCCGTTGTTGGTTTTGTTTAGCACTCAGAGGTCAGCATGGCTGCAAGCGCCACGCATTTATATCAAGTTTTTTTATTTGTGTTTTTTTTTCTTTTTGTTTGTTTTATTTTCATGGCAGGAGGTTTTTTTGTTTTTTTGTTGTTTTTTTTTTTTTTTTGCGAGGTGAGAATCTCGCCTCCTCTGCACCTCTTGAGCTCTGTTAAATGGTCGTAAATTGATTTTGGATGCGATGCAATGTGTACACTTAACAAGCCAAATGGGTTCAGTTCGTCGGCTAGTTTGTGTGGTCAGAAGATTATTCTATTAATGTATTGCTCACACTGTAACCCGCAATATGTTTGCGTGGAGGAGGGAGGCGCTGGCAGCGGTCCAGCTTCTTGCCCAGTAACATATATTTATCCTCTTCACTACACAATCCTCTAGGCTGCTCAAGTCCCCCAGGGGGTCCCAATGACATGCTTACTAATGTGTGCTTTGGAAACGGAGTGCTATTGTATCCCCTAAATCTCTCAAAGCACTGTATGATTTGCCCATTGTCGTTAAATCACTTTGCTTGTGCCAAGTACTTGCATCTCACAGAGGCTTAATGCTTTGAGGGTTTCAGGGACAGTTTCGAGTTCCTCTTTTGTTGATTTTGGGGAAAAGTGCCAAGACTGCTGCGCTGAATATTGTTTTGAGCATGGAGGAGGGAGGGGAAGAAGGGCCACTGCCAAGCAACTGCATTGAGCCCCGTGAATGGGCCATTCATATTTAGGAGAATCACCCAGATGCCATATTGTGGGCTCAACAGCGCAAAATATTCGCCAACAAGGGTGGGATTGTAGCAGCTTTTTCAATTGTGGAAGTGCAGAAAGGGATGTTAGAAAACCAAAGAGAAATAAAACCCTTTTATTTATTCAGAAAATGGGTGAAAAGTAAAGCAGATACAGAAGCAGGAATACTTCATCCAAAACGTTTTGTGGAACAGGACTTTATGTGTGCTTCTGCAGCATCTGCAGTCCTTCTTTTCTTCTTGGCACCAGCACCAGGTCCTGTGATTCGTTTTAACTGTTGACACAATTTCCTGAATTTCTGTGTGAGAGGACGACGGGACAACATAACTGACCTCAGGCCATGACAGACATCCACGCGGACACAGAACAAAAGCATCGTTTTCAACCACGTCTTTCCATCTCTGGTGTAAGCAGCCAGCTTTAGGGGGTGAAGTCAACCCCGCTCTTCTGCGTGGCATTCCTCTTTTGAAACTGCAAATTCGGAGTGCCAGCAAATGCAACATAATGCAAAGCTCCGTGTTCTGATCTGTCGCAGAAACATGCAATCGAGGAGAGAGGAAAGCATTTTTTTTATTTTTAATTTTTTGTCATATGCACACTTCAAATGTTCTAAAGATGTATTGACAGTGAGAATATGTATTGTTAACCTTTAGAATTTAGTGTTTCTTCCAGAGGTTTGAAGGACAACCAAGCAGGAGAGCAGGGTTTGTTACTTACTGCTGTGACAAACGGACGTTATGAGGTCTATAAAGTCTTACCCGCAGCTCTCTAGAAGTAAAAACTGCACTAAGAAACCTTGAAGCAGACCAACTCCCCTTGTACGGTTCTAAAACAAGATTTAGAAAAATGTCATTGTAGTCTTTTATATCATGCATATACTGAGTATTAATCACGGCTGGATCTGTGCCTGAGAGGCTGATCAAATTTATTGTTTGGCTGCACGGGACAGTAATGGGTGTTTAATTACTCAATAAAAGCCCTTTTATAGATTCCCAGGCCTCCTGTGTGTTGAGCAAATGGTATTGATCTGTCTCTGGGCTGCAACATGATAGCCTGTGAAGGAGAATTAGAGCCGTTAGCCCGCTAGCATTTTCTCATTCATTAGTTGCATTAGCCAGAGGGTGGTTAAGACGTAGCATCATTGTTAATACCAAAGTCTCAAAGGTCTCCGTGTTGTAAAGCTCCGTGCAGCTCATTTACACAAATATGGATTAGGCGGGTAATAACAATGTAAAATGTGTTTAACAAGAAATTCCAGGATGGTATTTTCGTATTTTGCTTTTGCTCTAAACTATTGCTGTCGTTGCAGTTTGGTCCCTGCATGAACCGTGGTATTATCCAAAGGGATAAATGTGACAACAGCGTATATCAGAGCCACCTTCTAGCGCACACGTTTAATCCCACCACGTCCCCACCCCCTAATCTGTAATCTGACTACTTCCTCTCCTCTTTCTCCTCCTCCTCCTCCTTCTTCTACTTGAAGGCTTAAAACTGGATCTCCGTCGTCCTGCTCAACCTGCAGTCCCAAGAATAACACTCACATGCAGGAGAAAGCAGCGTGAATAAGACAGCAAGCCTTTTTTTTCATCCACGTATTCACGCAAGCATACAAATGTGGTGTTGGTATGCAGGACTGCATGGTGTCCACTTTGTCTTATATATTTTTTATTTATTTTTTTCGGCTTAACTGCATCTGCCTGGCGTCCATTGTTCTTTTATGTTCAGAGCATATTGCTTCCTCTGTGATGCAGGGCGAAACCAATGGAATATCTCCCTTGATGTGTCTATATCAAATGAATGTGGCCTATTACAGAAATGGTGGAGTCAGTTGGGTGGCTTTGTGGACTTAAAAAAAAAGGCCTGCAAGGGACCATGAAAGAGACATTGTCCAGTCCAGACCATACAGTTCCTTTGTAGATAAATGGATTTTCATGCTTATCAAGTGGGACAGTGACTTGAGTGAAAACTGTGGAGAATGTGGAATTATTCTCACTATTCGGCCGTACACACGGATAACTGTAGCTTCAAGTGTGTGTGGTCGTTTATTGTCCTGCAGCAAGGTTTTTTCTTTTTCTTTTTTTTTTTTATTCCATTTCTGACAGAGTATTTTCTATGAAATGCTTGTATGGTGTTGGGTTTTGCTTTAAAAATGACTTTCTTGGATTTTTAATTTCTTTTGTCCCTGTTTTCCATTTTTTTTCTCTGTTATTTCAACACTCATATTTGCATTGAAGATGTGTGTGCACAGTTTCCGTAGTGTAGTGGTTATCAC